>APFE031734935.1:4029-26422 GCA_000404065.3 Pinus taeda | reverse complement strand
ACATAAATGAACAATTCTTGGATGATACAAATGAAATGACCTCCTTTCTATATATAGGAGTCTAAGGGCTCATAAGATAATCAGAGCCGACATAACAATAATAATGTAAGGGCACAATAATAACAATAGTGGGCTTCTATGGGGCACAATAGTAACAATATGGGCACTACATGGGTACATCAATATAATAAGGGGGTTGTACTAATAACAATAAGGGGTTACACTAGTAGTATAGGGGCCTAACAGTGTTTCAGATGGTGCTTTTAGTAGGTTGATCAGGTGTCTACAAAAGGAGGGAGTTGGTGCTTCTTGCTAGTGGGTGCCAGCAAACAATCAAATGGAGTTAGTTCTTCCTGTGAGTAGTGGCTCACAAATAGATTGATGTAATATAATAGGTGCTCTTATTTTACATCGATAACAACAATAAGCTTTGGTGGTTTTTTCCCGAAGGGTTTTCCATGTTAAACCTTTGTGTCTCATTTTTTTGTTGCTCATGATGTGTATGCTTGTATTGGTTTACACGGTTGTTGTTATGGTTAGTTAATGGTTGCTTTTATATAATGGATGCTAAGTCTTAACAAATAAAGATAAATTGCCATAAAATTTTAAAGTAGCCTTAATACTTATTCACCCCCACTCTCAGTATTAACATTGTTTCCAATAAGAGAAAGAGACTATGGCTCTAGAGCAAGACAAATTTGTGCAAGTAGGAGCTCAAATTGGTTCTATAGAAAGTGTTAAGTTGAATGAGATAAATGTCTCTACATCTAATAATGGCTATGCAAGCTACGAATTTTTCCTCTAACACATTTTATACCTCGAATGTACTCATATTAAGATCACATAAACCTAATATTAACCAATAAACTAGAGGGAAGAAGAAGAAGAATATAATTAAGAAAAGGGATAGAGGGAATAATGGGAACAAAGAATAATAATGAGTGTTTGAAGATATATGTGGTGAGAATCATGAGTTTGAGTATTTCGAATATGATCTATAACAAGACTCATCGTCGGAACAAATCCACAAAGAATAGCATGATTAAGGGTAATAAATATGGAATGGAAGGAAAACAAATGAGAAAGAGTCAACCAGTAACCCTAAACTTAATTTCAAGGAGAGATTATGCAGAGAATTGTTTTACTAAATGGGCAATTTATTAGTAATTAATATTATTAATAATGATAAGTATTATTATAGTTTTTTATTTAAGGATAATTATCATTAATATAAAGTTAATGATATTTTTTATTATTAGTATTAATTATTATCATTATTAATAATTATTATTAATTATATTACTAATAATAAAGTTAGCTAAATATAATAATAATAATAACAAAGCTAATAATATTAATTATACATGTAAGAATTGCTTACTAATATTGATAATTAATTTTTAATTATTAGGGTTTAGCATTTGTTATAGTTAGGGTTAATTATTATTATTGTATGTTATTAATGATTAAGATAGATATCTATTAAGGATGGTATGAAAGGAATAAGGAGAATTTTATGTAGTGAAAGGATTTTAGAGGGGGATGAATGTGAGTGAGAGGTCGGGAGGGAAAGGATTAATGGGGTAAAAAGGTGGGGGAAGGGGAAGGGGATGAGGGAAAGAGGTTTAGTCTCAGTTATAGGCTATGGCGTCTTTAGCGTTTAAGTGGATCCAACTCCTGCTTACTTCCAAACCCCCATCTCTATTAGGATTATGAGGGTGTTTTATAATTTCAAGGGCTTCACGATCTTTTGTTTATATTGATGCTTCTTTTTAGTGATTATTTTAGTGTCTTCAAAGAAAACATCGTGACATTTTTTTGTTGAGTGCTCTGCAAGTGCTGAAGACCAAGTTCTACCATTTTTTTATGTCAATGCTATGTTTTTTGAGTCTTATTCTAAAGGATCTTCTTGTCTCTCCAATATATTATTCCCCACATGAACACATAAATTTATAAACACCCTTTTGTTGGAGGTGATCCATACTGTCTGGATCACCTCCAACAAAAGGGTGTTTATAAAGTCATGTTTTCATGTGGAGAATGTTATATTGGAGAGATAGGAAGATCCTTTTGAATAAGAATCAAAGAACATAGCGTTGAGCTCAAAAATTGTATAACTCAGTATTCAACACTTGTAGAGCACTCAACAAAAACATGTCACCGTGTTTGCCTTGAAGACACTAAAATAATTGCTAAAGAGAAGCATCAAAAATGAAAGCTCCATGAAGCCCTTGAAATTATAAAGCAACATCAAAATCTTAATAGAGATGGTGGTTTGGAAATAAGTAGGAGTTGGATCTCCTTATTCACTCAAGACCCCATAACTTATAACCGATACTAAAGCACTTTCCCTCATCCCTTTCCCCGCCTTTTTATCCCATTAATCCTCTCCCTCTTGACCTCTCACTCACATTCACCCCCCTCTAAAATTGTTTCCCTACATAACCTTCTCCTTATTCCTTCCATACCATCCTTAATAGATATCTATCTTAATCATTAATAACATACAATAATAATAATTAACGCTAACTATAACAATTATAAACCCTAATAATTAAAACTTTATTTTCAATATTAATAACCCATTCTTACATCAGTAATTAATATTATCAACTTTATTAATTATAAATCAATATTAATATAATATAAGTTGATAACGAAATTATTAGTTTTGTTATTATTATTATTAATAAACTTTATTATTAGTATAAAAATAATAAATTATTACTAATAATGATAATAATTAATAATAATAATAATAAATCATTAACTTTATTATTAATGATAATTATCCATAATAAAAACTATAATAATAATTACCATTATTATTATTATTAATTACTAATAACTTACCCATAATAATTTAAATTAAAAAATTATCTTCATATATCTCCTTGAATTAATTTTAGGGTTACTGGTCGGCTCTTTCTCATTTATTTTCCTTCCATTCCATATTTATTACCCTTCATCCTCATCTTCTCTATGGATTAATCAGACAATGAGTCTTGTTATAGACTTGAAACGTCGACACAAAAATGGCTATTGTGGACCATATTCTTAATACTCAAACTCAATAATAATAATATTGATGGTAGTAAGAAAATAGAAGAATAATGTCAAATCCCCTTGTAATTTTATAAGGAAGACAATCTTACCCATCAATTCCCCAAGCTTTAGGATCCCCAAAATTTGTTGGTGTAGTGGAATGATCAACATAAACCATTGTGTTAAATATTTTTTTCCCTTCTCATGCCCAACAGATGGTTGATAGATTCCCTAATAACCATATATCTCTCCAAGGGAGAAATTATGGGACCTGTTGGCCAAGGGTCACCCTAATGAATGTTTATACATGCAAGTAACATGTTAATATTCATACTACAGATCATAATTATGATGCCTCTAAGTATATATCTAAAACAAATAAGCATGCTCATTTGAACCACTTAATCCTCTTCACACAAATAAGCCAACAAATGAAGCAATTTTGCACATTCCTAAGGGAGTACTTAAAATATCAATGTATAAAACTAATGCTTGTTAAAAATAGAATTACTTAATTACAGAAGATTTATCCCAAGCCGCATGCATGATATTAGCTTTGGAATTTCTATAAGGTTTTCCTACATAATGAAAGGAATTTCTTTCAACTATAAGAGTTGTTGATTGATTAAGCTCTCGGTTGATTATATTTGACCCAGACAATGTGAAGCCTTGGATTTCTCACTAATACACTTTCTATATTTATATTCTGTATCAAAAAATAATATCTTGAGGATAGTACTAGATGAATGTGCATCAACTTGCATCATGTCCATATCATGTTGGAGAACTATTTATTCTCCATAGGTCATTCCTTTGTCAGTTATGGTAATGACATTTGATGGACAACCTTCTAGGATCATCCCTTTATTTCCAATGGAATTGGGGGGAGAGAGTAGATGGGGAAGTGGAATTGGTTAATGGTTCACTTGACTACAACATTCTCTTGGGAATAATTGGACTTATTCCATGATGGTAGCGATCTCTATAATGTTTCACATCATTTTGTTTCCTCACCAAGGGAATATTGTAATAGTTGATTATTTGTCTTATTATTAGCTTGATGTAGCTACATCATTGGGAAATAATGTCCCTCTGATAAGAAATTCCATAGAGCCTTATGAGACTATGGATGTTGGATTTTATCCTACATTAATGTGAACATTTAATATTCCTTCACCTATAGCTTACATTGACTTTTATCCTACATTAATGTGAACTTTTAATATTCCTTCACTTATAGCTTATAGTGACTATTATCCAGTAGGTGCAGTTTTTTCAGTCACTACAAACCCCTCGATTGAGTGTTATTATTTAAGAACTTCATACTTTGATGAACTATGTGTTTCACGGGATCCATCTATCTCAAAGGAGGGACCTCAACCTACTATATTGGCTAACCATTGTCTATGGTATAATTTTTTTTCATGCCATTTAGAGGACCTTAGAAAAAACTTATTTGGTTCCTAATTTACCAAAATAATAAAATAAGTCAAGTTTTTCAATGTGGACCTCCAACTCCATACTTGAAATGGATTAATTGGACATGGTTATTTCATATGATGAAGTCATCTTGGAATCCATGGCCATCTCTAGGAAATGACATGAAGCCATGCATTATTGTTTCTATTTCCTTTCCAAATTAGGAAAAGTGGAAGAAAGAGATTACAATTTTGTCATGACTAGATCAGATGAGAATTGGTGTTTCAACCCTTTAGCAACATATGTTCTGCATGCTGAAGGAAATATGGAGAATGCATAAAATACCATAACACTCCACATTTCCTAAAACCCTAACACCATAGATAATTTTCTAATTGGGGAGGATTTCTCTCCTAAAGAAATTCAAACTTATATCACACATTTCAAGGAAATTCGTGATATTTTTACCTAGTCTTACAAAGAAATGCATAGGCTCAACTTAAATATTATCAAGAAACAAATTAAATAATATGGAAATGGAAAATTTGTTCAAGATAAAGTATGAACTATTAATCCTAGGGAAGTTGAAACAATTAAGGCAAACATGGAGAAATTGTTTAAGACTAGATTCATTTACCTAGTTCCCCTCATCGAGTGGGTATTTAATGCTATGCATGTTGACAATAAATAGGCTGCCATTCATGTGTGTATGGATTCCTATGATCTAAATAAGTCTCTTCTAGAGTATAATTATCCCATGCCTTTCATCGATTAGATTATCTACAAATGTGCCATAAGGGAAGTCTTTTCATTTTTTATAGTTACATATCCAAATTTGGCCTGAAGATCAACATAATATTTCATATATTTTTTCTTGGGGTATGTTTATGGCCCAAAATTACCATTCAACATTATAAGTTAAACCACCCGTTTGGGAACTTAGAGCAGCTCCTTTTTTGTTTGGAATGGTGGTTCTGACTGGTTAAACTAGGTCTAGTTACCTTCTCTCTCTCCCTGTTGGTTTCTGATATTCTAATACTCACCAAACAGAAAGAGAGACATCAGATCCACCTCCTTACTACATGGTGGCAATGGAAGTGACCCTTAAGCTGATTTGAGGGCTCATCCAAGCGCACCAAAATATTTCCCCTATGCAGGGGATTTCTACAATGCAATAATAAAAATTAAATGCAGACATATTCTAATGTGCAAAAAAACAAATATTAATCCTACTCCTATCTCAATCGAAAGAAGGATTAGTCCCTCTCTCAATCAAGAGAAAAGTAACATGAAAGAGAGAAGAGACAGAGTTGAGATTGAAATAAGATAAGGATAACAGGTCAGGGAAATAGTTCCAATACCTATTTCCTATTCAAACAAATGTATGCAAATAAATTCCTACTAAATAGTTAATAGACATATAATCACAAACATCTCCAAATTAAAGCAAAGAAAATGCATAAGAACAATAAATTCATGCCACAATATTGAAATAGTTCAAATAACATGACATATATAATGTAGGACATCTATTACGTCAAATTGTTAGATAGCTAGCAGCTTAAAGTGATAAAGATTTGTTTCTATGCAGTTTTCAATTTCCAAAATAATTTCTAATTAACCCCGCAAGATAGCTTGGCAGAATCCTAAATGAGCATATAATGTAAACATTTAACAATAGTGCTAAAACCAAACAAATATACTCATACATCATATTTAAATTTGAAAACTGAAAGATTTATTTACAATAAACAGAACAAGCAATAGTGCTTTACAGCTGATTATGGAAATAAATAATGTCTTTTAAAAATAAATCAAGTTTCAATGATAGCATAGAATCATAATAGTGTAATTCCTCTATTGTATCTAAGCTCAATTTCCTATCTGCAAAGAAGTATTCTAATCTCATTGCAATAGTGCAAGTGAGCTCCTGAAATCCTCTTAACAAGTAGGCTTATAATGTGAGGATTTATTTTGCCTCTCCTCCTTTGGATTCAAATCCCCCTGTTTTTCCCCTATCGGAGATGGGTATTTATATGAAAAATACAAATTGTTTCCCTAAATTTATTCTAATACTATGGAAATAAAATAGAAAAGGATTAGAATTTGTGTTTCCATTTTGAATTCAATCCAATTCAGGAGGTCGTTTTGATATGATTCGCATCTGATTTCTTTTGATAGGTCCTGAGAATTATCCATTGGCTATTTGACATTGACAAATAATGCCCCAACTCCACCTGTGATAACTTATCAACAACTTTATCCTATTTACATTGTCTTCTTCCTAAATTAAAATAGTAATATATCATGTTTATGTTCTTTAGTTCCTTGGGTTCCTATGTAGGCCAGAACATCTTATTGACTTTGTCCAATTCGAAAGGTGGTTTTCATCTGGTCCCCATTTCACTGATCTTGTAGAGATTTTTATTGGATCTTTCCAATCCTATATTTGATGTATGATCTACATCCAAAGTTTCCAGCAATGGTTGAATCCGTCCTCCTGATAAATGCCAAATCGATTCTTTCCATGTTCACCCTCTCCTCTTTTCAGATTAGTGATTGCCCTGATTTTGGGCAGTAAATCCTCTAGGTAAGAATGGTTCAATGACTGATTAAATTAACTAAATTTCCCTTTTCGTAGAAGTCTCAGTTTGGTTCCAATATGATGAAGAAACGAATTTTGAGCACCATTCATGGCCATCTCAGAGGTAACTATAGAATATCGAGGATTGTGCATCAGAGGCTATCATGGATAGGGAGAGTGATTCATTGAAGGAATAATAAAAAGATCCCTAAGGTCACTAAGGTCCCAAGGCTCTGATGGGGCTTTGGGAAAAGTCATCGAAGATTTAGAGTCATGACAGTTCTTTTTAATAGGTCTCGAGATGTGTCTAATGTTGAAGTGTTGAGACTGTCGAGACATATAACACATATTGGAGGTATCAGAGAATTTAAAAGCTATGTTGTCAGGAAATGTGGGGACGGGGACGGGGACGGGGACGGGGACGGGGACGACATTTTTGGAAACAGGGTGCATGGGTTCGTCGAGTAATATAATAATATTAAATTTATTAAATTAAAATTTATAAATAAAATTATAGATTATAATTAATAATATATATGAAATTTGAATTTGTATATTTTCAAATTTAAACAAGAAAACTTTAGTCATTTAAACATGCACATCATTGACCATTCAACATTGACATTGAAATTTCAAAATTTATCACCAAAAAATTGTTCATTGTTTACATATTAACATGAATCATGATATATGTCCATTGTCATACTACATTCAAAATTTGCCTTAAGGCATCTTCAAAAGCCCCTGGTTTTGGGGTGAGTTTGCCACTTTCTTACATCTTGGTTTTTGGAGTTTACTAATAACCGGTTTGTCATTTCAATCTTTATCTGGATGCCCCTACACAATTACCCTCTCTTTCTTAGGAATATGCGAATATAAGAGTAAGCATTCTCTTTCTTTGGAATCTGCAATGTAACAGTGAGTTGGAAATGCTCTGGAGGTAATTTCTAGACCTTGACATTAGCGTGATCCAAAAGTACATCATCGCTTGTGCCAACATATGAGTAAAAGTTGATGGAGTCTAGGTCACTTAGAGAGTCATTTTAAAGTGAATTTGAGTCCAGGTCTCCAAAGCATCATTTTGAAGTGGAATGATTGTAGTCAAATCTATGTCAACTGACAAAGGAAGGATGCTTGTACCAAGGTTAGCATCTCAGATTTCACTAGGAAGAAAAGTAAACACTAACAATGCTTGAGATTGAATATGACTCCTAGGGCAATTTGAAAGAAGGAAGCCAGATACTCAGAATCAGGTGTTTTAATAATGTGCTAATTTTCTTCTTTTAATCAACGAACAACCATCTAAATACAGTCGTATAAACTAAAGCAAACCCTCATATGCATGTTATTCCTACAGTTCGAGCTTCAGGGATGAAACAGTGGCATGATTTAGATGATTATGATCCAGAGCAAAGACCCCCCCTTCAACCAATTCTAATGAAGTATGAGAATAAGTTTCACTGTAACTTCCACCAACCCTACATCATTCAATCGTGCAAAGATTTACTTCCCCTACACACATATAAAATATTTAAGATCCTCAAATGAGAAGATCCAATGTATATCAGTGATCTATAGGCCACATTAGGCATAGTTGTTTTTAGCTATTTTGATTCAAACCTGGAACCCAGTTTTAAAAATCAGACACCTAATCTGGGTCTGTTATACTCACAAACCAAATCATGAATATTGTCATGTACATTCTCCATTTGATGATGTAATTCTTTGTTAATTTTATTGATTCAAAATCAAGATGTCATACAAATTACAATAAATATTTTCCTTGGGATTGCCCAATCACTTTTAACGAAGACACTACTTTATAAGAAAAAAACTGGCACAAATTTCTTGAGCAAACTGAAAGTATATGTATATATTTAATTACACAAAATATACAAATTTTACACAAATTTGCTTTTACAAGCATAATTTCCGTCTGTTGACAGGAAAATCAAGAGCAATATGAACATAGTTATTACACTGCAAAACCACATACCCTCAACTCAAAGCATACATTCCGGGGATGTCAAAAGGAAGTTGAGTGCGAAGCATTGAAAGATAAGAAGGATTTTTTCACAGAAGATGTCTCTGTTGACGAGAAAATCAAGAACAATATGAACATAGTTATTACACTGCAAAACCGCATACCCTCAACTCAATTCCATAGTTATTACATAGTGATTATGAAGAACCCGAAGAACCCAAAGAACCCAACCCGAAGAACCCGAAGAACCCAAGAACTCAAGAACCCAAGAACCCATTAAAGGAAAAGAACCCAATTTTTTTTTTTGAAAAACCCGGTTCTTCATGTAAGAACTCGGTTCTTCTGGGAAGAAACCGTACCTGAATCCAGTACTTGGGTGTGGGAACCCGGGACAGGTTCGAGAACCCCACCCCCGAGTGCGGGAACCCGTGCAACATAGTTTAAAAGGAAGTTGAGAGATGAAAGGGTTTTGAGGTATGGTGGGACTGAGGTGATGTGGAATGAGGCAAGGTATCTGAATTTGGAGAGATAATATTCTCGAGAGTAATTAAAAATGAGGCCCAAGAGGGATGAGGGAAGTGTGGAGCAATATAGCAGTAAATGAAGAGGATCTCAGAAGTGAGATCTTTGAGGTAATATGAAAGGAGTTACGAGATTAGGTTGCTTTGAGGGAAAGAGGTGAAGCCTGAATGGAGGTGGGTCCCTCCCTCCATAGAAACTACAACCACTTTGTTTATAATTCTCAAAGTTCTTGGTCTTAGGGGTATGGCGTATCAGAGGTCTCAGAGGCCTGAAATGAGGTGAGATCATTAGAGGAATGAGGACGTTGGAAGAATTGGGTAACTTTGGGGTCTCATAGCTTCCCTTTGATGGTCTCTGTATTTCCTATGTAAGCCTCGAAACAGAGCTTTTTTTTTTTTTTTAATGGGAGGGGCTAGTTCCCAGAAGAAGCATTATGGGGCCCTCTTTTTAGTACATATATACATGTCAGGCAAGCTGACAACCGTCACATCTCATTACATTTTGAATACAATCTCTATGAAACTTTAAACGCTGCTACGCAGCGCCACAATACAGAGCTCTATCGCTGGTGGGGTGCGTGGCAGCGGACTGCCCCAACCATTGATCCATGCACTCGTGTGCCTCGAAACAAAGCTTTCTTGTGAGAACAAAACACATAATTAACAGAGAAGTGAGAAAAGAAATAATAAAAATAATTTATAAAACACTTATTTACACAAAAATCAATTGAAGCACACATCCGATTAATCTAAGGATTAATCTAATTGAGTCTTTAATTACTTAATTAGGACTTTAATGCTAACTGTATCGGAGGCCTTGAGGTGGTGACACGTTTATTGAAGGTTAGGCTTTCGAGTATATTTCAAAAGGTTTCAAGGATCTAGGTCTGATGGAATCCAAGCATTCAGATGTATAATATTTTAGAGTGGAGAAATGACACATGAAGAATATCGGTAATTAATAATATCATAAGTCTTTTAAAATTGGAGTTCCGAGATGAAGTGGACCCAAAATATTATTACACCATTTTAATAAAATAGGGATTTGAAGACGTACAGTGATGTGAGGTTTAATGGTGGGTCTTCTCGGGCGAAGCCTAGGAGACCTCGGTTCAAATCTCACGGAGTACAGTGACTTGTTATGGTGGCGGCTAGAAGGGCGGAATCCCCTCCCGATGAGTCTGCTCTTGCTAAAATCATAGGATCTTAGTATACCCGATCTACAGGTGGTTGGTTATACTCTTGGTGTTATAGTGGCAGCTATGAGGTTTGATCCTGGGTAAAAAAAAAAAATGGGAATCTGAAAAGACAGAAATCAAGGATCATAGGAATGATTCATCGAAGCTCATATTAAAAAGGCCCCTATGTAATGATACCTCTGAGTTCTGATGAGCCTTTGGATTGGAGGAGAGAGAAATCAGGGATCGGATATCCGAGGTATTTCAGAAGTTTTAAAATTGAAGTTTTATTAGGGGAGCAGACCCGAAATATTATTACTAATGATTTTATTTTATTTTTCAATGATAAAGGGAAGAGACGGACCCGACATTATATTGAATTGTTTGTAATGAAAAAGGGATGGAGCATTGAAAATTATTTAATAAAGTTATATATGAGCGCAAGTCTCAGATAGGATTTTATCGGAGGTGAAATATAAGAAATGTTATGATTTTAAACTAGTTCTGATAAGGACTTCCAATATAAGAAAAACTCCACAGAGTAATAATCTGATATAATAGAAAGGCTATTAAAAAGGTTATGCAATATGAAATGCTCTGATATGAATATTCATGTGTGTAAAAGGTTATGAAATAAGGCTTATAGAAAGACCCCGATATTGAATTATTTTAACATGGAAAGGGTCATTTCAAGGGGGATTACTTTGGGAGCACTAATAAAAAGGCTTTGATAAATAGTTTCGATGAAAGAACGTAGCCAAAACCACACTTCATTGTTATAAAATTAAATCAGGAATGAGATTTCAGAATGAGGATAAGAACGGATTTTATGATAAAACAATGTCTCGATATAAAGGAATGTTTCCACGTGGATTTTGGAAGGATCTCTTCGCAGGTGAAATAAAGGGATGTTTCTGATTTAATAAAGGCTTCGATAGGAATGACTTCCAATATTGAATAGGAAAAAATGCTCGGACTTGAAAAAAAAGTCTCTGAAAAGGCTTCGATATGATTGGGAGAAGTTGGGTTCCAATAAAAGGCTCTGATATGAGGAAAAAATGAATCATAAAGTCCTAACTCTATGCATAAATTTTTTTTATATGAATTTGGAAACTAACAGCTCCGCCGAGATCAAAACTTTTTTTCTGGTGCGTATTGAGGAATAAGGTACCTACAGGAGAACACCTTATGCACAGAACAATACATGGGCCAACTTGGTGCGCGCTGTGTAAAGACGCATCAGAATCCACAGAGCATCTCTTTTTGAGATGCAGTGCTACACTAGAATTATGGCGATCTCTCTCAAATCACTTCTCTTTCAATGGCAATTGGGAAGGATCGGACCTGATCGAGGCTTGGGAAAATTGGGCTCAAAAACATAAGGGATCGAAATGTATACTCCTCCCGATTCTTGTAAATTGGCAGATTTGGAAGGCTCGAAATCGCTCTATTTTTTAGGACAGACCTATCATCTGGCCATTGATCAAAGCCGCTATCACTGCTACCTATAAGGAACTCTCTGACCCTTTGCCCCCTAAAGAACGCCATCCTCATCTGCCCCCTTGCTTTGACAAAAATACCCCTTGGGCCTTCTTTGATGGGGCTACAAATCATCAACGCTGTGGGAGGTTTTATTTTACATTTGAATAAACATCATTATTATACTGTAAAATCGGGCTTGGGCACAGGAACTAATAACTTTGCTGAGCTCATAACCTTGCGACATCTTCTCCACTTTGCTCTACACCACCATTGCACCAGCATCAATATTTTCGGGGATTCAAAAACTGTAATAAATTGGTTCAATGGCATATCTGACTGTCACATACACACACTCAACATCATCCTAAATGAAGTTTTTGTATTCAAGGCAGCTTTTAACAACATCACATGCTCACACATTTACAGGGAACATAACGGCCATGCTGACAAATTATCCAAGGAGGCCGCGTTGATGTATAGAGGCATATGGGAGATCGCAGAGATGAAGGGACGGAACGAATACATATATTTTCACCGGCCATACATAGACCAAGAATACCAGCATGCACCAGAATCTTAATTACTGATCAGGATTTTTGTTTTTTGTCATGCAGACAGTGTTTATCTACGATGATCAGGAAATGCATATTTTTGTGGGAAAGATACTGTGTTATTATCAACCTTATGGCAAGATGTAAACAGTCTTATATGTCAGAACTATTTCTCGGAGAACTACATAGTGCTCTGCACGATATATTTATGTAAATATGGAACACTGTTATATACACAGTGGAAATCGCATATGCGTAAAGCATCTACAATATGTAATTTTTCCAATCTTAATGAAAAAATACGGATTTTTCCAGTGGAAAAAAAATAATAATAAAATAAAAATAAAAAAAAATAAAAAAAAATAAAAAAAATCCTCTTTTATATGAAATTGAATATAAATAAAGGGTTTCTATTATATCATTAAAAATACAAAAAATAACAAGGGGTTGTTGTTTTACCACAACAATTAGCGATTTACTGGCTGAAACAATTATTTTTGGGCAAACATTAATGAAATTTAGAAGAAAAAAGGAATAAAGATCAACTGATTCAAAATGATAAGAATCAGATTTCCTGTAAAATTATCTTTGTAAAAACCATTTAGTGTTCATCATTTGCATAAATATCTTGTATTTGTTATAGGAGTATGATCACATCCTTAATAGTTATTTATTGATGTTAACTTAAACTAAGGAAAACAAAGTTTATTTATGAGTTTAGTGAAAAAATATACTTGAATTTCATAGGTGGTGCCACCGCTGCCAGTAGGCATCCATAGCCTCGACAGGGTCACCTTTAACCCCTTGGAAATGTCAGTATCCCATCCATTAGCAAATATTTTGAAGGAATAAACAATAGTTATCTTTATTTTCTTTTTAGTTACTTTGAAAACCATTGTCCTCACTTGGTGACCAAATATTGACAATGTCATTCATTAGTACTAATAATATTGAACAGGTCAGCTTGTGATGAACCTCTTGTCTTATAACCATTTGGCTACAACCCATTATCCTGGTTAGCTGACCAAATGTGATAATGTCACTATTATTAGTGTCTATGATCATGGTAGGTTGGCTCTTGGTAAGACCCCCTATCTTTCAAGTATTATTTGATTATATTCAAAAATATTTTATTAATAAATGGGGCGACAAATCCTCTCCTTAAGAGATTGGGATGACAGGAGGAGCCATAAGATGTTAAACCCTTATTAGTGAACTTTGTTGCTTTACTATCTAATTTATGTTATATCTTATTATAAGATAGGATTATATCCTATAGTGTTAGATTTAGATATTAATTAGCATAATGATGATTAAGATCGATAAAATTAATCAAAGATTCTAGTAAATTGGAAATATGAAAGATGGCATCATGATGTTTCTTTTAATAATATTCCTATTAAAAGTGAACTCCATTTAATCACATAGATAGATATATAACCCAAGCATAAAACCAAAGGAATGGTACTCACCTAATCAAATACACTCTGATTTGTACATATGATTATGCGAAGTTTGAAAGAAATAAAAATATTGAAAAAAACAATGTAAACTTTCAAATGGGAACTGTAAACCCAAAACGGGAACTCTAGCAAAAAAAACCCCAAAAAACATGAAAAACAAACAAAAAATGAAAAGTGTGTATTCCAGAACGATGTTTTTTTTCAAGGGTAAATTTTCAACAATTTTAAAAATGGCACTAAAAACCATTTTTTTTTTTGCCAAAAAGATGAAAAAACACATCGAAAATGAAGTGTTGACGCTAGAATAACATTTTTTTGTGGGTATTATTTTCTTATTTTTAGCAATGGTATTAAAGATAAAATAATGGGACCCGAAAACCTTAGAATTCCAATAATTTTCATCCACATTGTTAAAGATAAAATATCAAGACTTTAAAAAACCCTAAAATTCTAATTGTTTTCAACCCTAAGATTAAAGATAAACTATCATAACTCTAAAAAACCTTAAAATTTTGTTAATTTTTCGACGATGGAATTAAAAAATTTAAGTTTTCAACATATTTCAACCATGACATTATGAAAAAATTATATGACTAAAAAAAAACTTAAAAAATGAACACTTGAATGAAAGAGTCATTATTCCAAGAGTAAATTTTATTTTAATGGCTAAAAGTATAACACTTTTCAAATATTAGCGTAAGACAACTTATCCCTCCCACACCCAGGCCCACGGCCTGGGAGCCCTTAGTTCCCAGGACCCATTCCTAGAATCAACCCTAGGATCCCAGCGTTGACTTCCAGAATCGAGTGTAGGCTTCGAGGATCAATTCCTGGAATCTTCCCTGGGCTCCCAAGGCCCCTAGGCCGCGAGCCTGGGTAGGCGTGCCTCACCCGCCCCCGCACAAGCCCACAGCCTTAAGGCCTTGGGTGCCGAGGGTTGATTTTGGGTATTGCCCATGGTCAATTATGGGAACGACCTTTGGTTGCCCAGGGCCAGGGTTGATTCTAGGAATCACCCAATGTCGATTCAGAGAAGCACCCACGGTATCACCTAGGGTCGATTTTGGGCCCAGAGCCAGTGTTAATTACGGGAATCGCCCAGGGTCGATTTCAAAAATTTCCCAAGATTGATTTTGAGAATCGTCCAGGGTTGATTCTGGGAGTCATGCTTCAGCGCCCAAGTTTAGGGTTGATTCCAGGAATCGCCAAGGGTCGATTCCAACAATCACCATTGAGTGCCCAACGCCAAGGTTGATTCCAGTAATCACCTTTGAGTGCCCAAGGACGATTTCAGGAACCACAAAGCATTCCAGAAATTGCCCAGGATCAATTCGTGAATCACCCCTAGGCACCTAGGGTCATAATGGATTCTAGGAATCACCTATGGTCGATTCCAAGAATCACCTAAGGTCGATTCTAGGAATCACCCAGGGAATATTTTGGGAATCACCCAAGGTCAATTCTGGTTATCGCCCCTAGGCGCGTAGGGCCATTCGGCTGTGAGCTAGGAGGATGTGGCCGAGGCGCCTAAGGTCGATTCCCAGAATTAACCCTAAGCACCCAGGGCCCCTAGGTGGGGGCGGGCGAGGCATCCCCACCTAGGCTCGTAGCCAAGGGGCCTTGGGCTGGGAATTGCCCAAGGTTGATTCCAAGAATCGCCAAGGGTCGATTCCTGGAATCACCCTTGGGCGCCCAAGGCCATGTTCAATTCCAGCAATCACCTAAGGTCGATTCCAGGAATCGCCTAGGGTCGATTCTGGGTATTTCTTAGGGTATCATGGGAATCGCCCACGATCGTTTATGGGAATCACCCAAGGTAAATTCTGGGAATCATCTAGGGTTGATTTTGGGAATCGCCCAGTGTATCGACCCATGGTATCGATTTCGTGCCTAGGGTCAGGGTTGATTCCGAGAATCACCCAAGGTCAATTACGGGAATCACCTAGGGTCGATTATAAGAATCGCCCAGGGTCGATTCTGAGAATCACCAAGGGCTAATTCTTAGAATCGCCCAAGGTTGATTCTTGGAATCGCCCAAGGCCAATTCTAAGAATCACCTAGGGCTGATTCTCAGAATTTCCCAGGGTTGATTCCTGGAAACTCCCTTAGGCACCCATGGTAAGGTTCAACTCCAGGAATATGCTAGGGACAATTCCAAGAATCGCCCAAGGTCGACTGTAGGAATCGCCCCTAGGCGCCCAGGATAAATTGCAGGAATCGTCGAGGGTCGATTCTGGGTGCCTAGGGCTAGGGTCAATCCCAGGAATCATCCAAGACCATTTTTCAGAATCACACAAGGTTGATTTTAGAAATTACCCCTAGGCGTCTAGTATCAAGGTCGATTATGGGAATCCCTGAGGGTCGATTCCAAGAATCGCCCAGGAGTTATTCTGAGAATCAACTCTCGACACCCAAGACCCCTAGGCCGAGGGCCTGATGGGGGGCAGGCAAGGCGCCCCCACCCAAGCTCACAACCTAGGGTCCTTGGGAACTCAGGGAACCAAGGTCACCAGCCTAGGTGTGGGGTAGGTGATGCTCCCCCGCCTAAGCCTGTGGCCTAGGGCCCCTAATAATAGGTGCATGAGGCACCCCTACCTAGGCCTATGGATGAGAGTCCCTAAGCGCCTATGGACCCTATGTCGTGGACCTAAGTGGGGGCGTACAAGGCACCAATATCAAGGCCCATGATCTAGGGGCCCTAGGTGCCTAAGGTCCATTTTTGAAATCGACCCTCTGTGTCTAGGGTCGATTCCCAGAATGGATCCTGGGCACCTAGGGTCGATTCCCAAAATCGTCTATGGGCACCCAAGGACAATTCCTGGAATCATCTCTAGACACCCAGGGCCGATTCCAGGAATCGACCTTAGGTGCCCAATGCCCTGGACTACGGGCCTTAGCCAGGGTGAGAGAGGCATCATTGCCTAAGACTGTGGTTGAGGGGCTTGGGGTGGCTAATGTCGATTCTTGTAGTCAACCCTAAGCACCCAAGGCCCCTAGGTTGCGAGCCTGGGGTGGCTAATTTCGATTCTCGTAATCAACCCTAAGCGCCCAAGGCCCCAAGGCTGCAGGCCTAGTTGGGGATGGACGAGCCCTTGCCTTGGCCTATGACCTAAGGGCCTTGGGCGCCCAAGGTTGATTCCAAGAATCACCCATGAATGATTTTGGGAATTTCCCAGTGTATCTTCCAGGGTTGATTCTGGGTATTGCTCAGGGTATCGATTCTTGGAATCACCGAGCTTTAATTCTCAGAATTTCCCAGGGTCAATCCCTAAAATCACCTAGGGATGATTCTGGGAATTTCCCAGAGTCGATTCTGGGAACCGTCCATGGTCATTTCCAAGAATCGCCTAGGGTCATTTCCAAGAATTGCCCCTAGGCACCTAGGGTATCACCAAGGGTCAATTCTATGAATCGCTTATGGTATCGCCTAGGGTCGATTATGAATATCACCTAGGGTAGATTCTGGAAATCACCCTTGGTAGCCCCAGGTAAGGGTTGATTTAGGGAATCGCCTAGGGTCGAATCTTGGAAACACCCATGGTATCGCCCAGGGTCAATTCTGGGCCCATGGCTAGGGTCTATTCTAGGAATCACCTAGGGTTTATTCTGGGAATCACTTAGGTTCGATTCTGGGAATCACCCAGGGTTGATTCCAGTTATCGCCCAGGGTCAATTCTGAGAATCGCCAAGGGTCAATTTTGGGAATCGCTAAGGGTCGATATCCGGAATCACCCCTGGGTGCCCAAGGCCAAGGTCGATTCTGGGAATCGCCAAAGGACGATTCCAAGAATCACCCTTGGGTGCTTAGGGCCAAGTTTGATTCTCGGAATCGAACTTGGGTGCCTACATCTGATTCTGAGAATCGTCCAAAGTTGCTTCTGGGAATCGTCCAGGGTTAATTCTAGGAATCGCTCAAGATTGATTTCGGGAATTGCCCCTGGATGATTAGGGTCAAGGTTGATTTCAAGAATCGCCCCAGGTCTATTCTGTGAATCACCCAATGTTGATTATGGGAATCACCCCTAGGTGCCTAGGGTTAGGATCAATTTTGGTAATCGCCTAGGGTTGATTTTGGGAATCACCCATGGGCGCCTAGGGCCCTGGGGTCACAGGAATTGGTGGGGGCAAATGAGGTGCCCCTGCCTAGGGTCGATTCCAAGAATTTACAAGGGTATCGACCCATGGTATCGATATATGGCCAAGGGAGAGGGTCAATTTTGGGAATCACCCTTCGGAACCTAGGGCAAAGGTCAATTCTAAGAATCTCACAGGGTCTATTTCAAGAATCGCCCTTAGGCACCCAAGGCTAGGGTCAACTCCAGGAATTGCCTTAGGCACCCAGTGTCGATTCTGGGAATCGCCCAAGCTTGATTCCAGTAATCACCCAAGCTCAATTCTGGAAACCGCCCTTGGGTCATGACCCTAAGAGGGGCTAGTAAGGTGCCCCTGACCAAGCTCGCGACCCGAGAGACAGGGCCACCCTCGAACCAACCCTGGGATCTTAGGATTGATTCTAGGAATTGTCCCTGGGCACTAAGGCCAAGGTTGATTCTAGGAATCACCTAGGGTCGATTCTAGGAATCACCCAAGCTCGATTCTAGGTATTGCCTAGGGGTATTGATTCCGAGAATCACCCAGGGTCGATTCTGGGAATTGCATAGGGTCGATTTCAGGAATCACCCAAGGTCGATTTCGAGAATCGCTTAGGGTTGATTATGGGAATCCCCAGGGTATCAACGCATGGTATTGATTATGGGCCTAGGGCCAAGGTCAATTCTAGGAATGACCGAGGGTCGATTCCTTGCATCTCCCCTAGGTTTCTAGGGCTACAATTGATTCCATGAATCACCCATGGGTTGTGGTCCTGGGCAGGGGCATCTCACCTAGGGCTAGGGCCGATTCTGGGAATCTCCCCTAGGTGCCTAGCACCAGGGTTGATTCTAGGAATCGCCGAGGGTCGATTATGGGAATCACCCCTTTGCACCAAGTGCCTGAGTCAATTTCAGGAATTGCTTAGGGTCGATTCTGGGAATCGTCGAGGGTTGATTCAGGAATCACCAAATGCCCATGGGTTGTGGTCCTGTGTGAGGGTGCCTCCCCCGCCTCTTGCTTAGGTCTGTAGCCTAGGGCAGATTCTAAGAATCATCCCAAACCATGCCCATAGCACAAGGGCCTTGGGCGCCCATGGCCGATTCCAGGAATCGACCCTGGGCCACAAGCCTAGGCACCCAGGGCCGATTCCCGGAATCGACCCTAGGCGCGCATGGCCATTCGGCCATGAGGTTGGGCACGAGTAAGCGATATTTACAGACATCAAAGGTCCATTAGAAGAGGAAAATGACCAAAATGAAGAACAAATATTATGGAAGGAGACAATAATGAAACTCTAGAAGATGTGAGCATGGATTATATGATATTATTGATTAAATTTAAGTTATGCTTGTAAATCAAGCTCATTTTTTGGAAATATTCAATAGTTATAATTTTAATGTTTTGACTTTGAGATTTTATGAGAAGAATAAGTATTCAATTATAAATTTAATATTTATATTATGTGAATCATTATTTTTTGAAAAAAAACATGATTATTATTATTTTTCTACATAAAATTCATAAAAATTGTTATTTAAAAAAAATTGTTATTTAAAAAAAATTGTTAAACGTTTCCTATAAAAATTGTTTAGTTGACATGTCATTTTTAGCAAAAGAGACTCAAAATGTGTATTTGTTTGTTATATCTATATTCAAAATGTGTATTTTTATGTTAAATGTTAAAATTATTGTGTTTTTAGTGACATTTATTTGATGTGCATTGAAATATTAATTAATGATAGATAAATATATAGAAAATCGTAACTTTAAAATATTCTACGCAAAAAAAAAAACGACTTTACTACAAAAAATAAATGAAAAGAAAAACAAAAAAACACAAACCTAAAAAACACTTAAAATAAATATATCAGGGAAGAAGAAGAATACGACTACTTCAAAAATTGTTAAATTTGAAAAATAATTATCCACACTTAATACATTAGAAAATTTAATGTGTCGAAAATAAGTCTTGTAAAAAAAGGGGTTGATGTTGCATTAACACTTTTCAAAATCAGCATGAAAATCACTGTCATTTTAAAAATAATGTTCATACTTAATACATATGAAAATATAAAGTCTTAGAAATATGCTTAAACAAAAAAAGGTGTATTTGGAATCAATACTTTTCAAAATCGAATGATTTTTTTCTACCTCAAAAAAATGGGTACTTGGTACAATTCGCGTTTGATATTTTACATTGTTAAAGGTGAAAAGGATAGGCAATCACCAAATTGAAACAAATGTTAGCAAACCAAAAAGGAAGGAAATCGGGAGAATGGGCTCTGAGACAATTTTTTACAAGATAACATAAAAGAAATTATGTCAAAATTGGAGATTTTATCTTGTAAAGTAATTTGTTAATTGAGATCCATTTTATACTGCATATGTGGGAACTTTCTCTTTTTACAAATCTTGTTTTACAAAGTTAAATTTTAGGGCTTTTAAAGATTATTTTGTTTTAAGAAAAGGACCAACAATCAGGTCCAAAAGAATAAGAAGTAGAATCAGAAGCAAGATTTGGAAAGGGAAGAGGAACCTCCTAGAATGTCATATGATATTTGTTCTTCCTAATTGCTTTTTCTAGCCAAACCAAATCTTCAAACCAAAGAAAAATTGCAAAAGAGAGGATGAAGGGATGAGAAAATATAACTAGAAGAGAAAACAAAAGAAAATAGCTAAGAAGAAATGAAGATCAACATATACACATACCTCAGAAAAATGTATACCAAATTACCTTGTAAATATTGATGTCTCTACATATATAAATAAGAAAGGTAAGTTACATTTACCTCAAATTTTAGATATTGTTGAAGATCATTAATTATTGAAACTAAAAGCTAAGCAATATGTTGTCAGGATTCTTAATAAGAAAATATATGAGAGTTTGACATACGAATAAAGTGAAAGATAAAATATTATATGCCAAAGTTGAAAGATTTGTCTTGTAAGCTCCTTTTATTATTGCAAATTCTAGTGCTAATGCAATTATGTTTACGAAAGTAAAGAACAAAACTACACTAAGCTACATTTTTTCCTATTCTAATTCTAATAGGGAAATTATGACTATGTATAGTCATGTTTCCAGTGAAACCAATCAAGTTCTTTATTACCTGCACATATGCACAGGTCAAACATTAATAACAAAAATACAATTATAATCAGGTAAACGAAATGAATCTAAATGTAGTACGTACATATAATGTTGACATATCAACAAAAAGAAACTTATTTACAACCAACCTCTCCTGAAAGGCCTTCTCCAGCTGAATTTCAATTGGGTCATAGAAGTTTGGATGAATTTCCATTGATGATTGGAAGATCTTTAAAGGAGAGAATAACATGTCAGGTTCTGAAAATGAAGTTCTAGATACAAAGACATGTATAAAACTGTTAGTTTTAACAGTCCTTGTGTAAAAGAACTTTCCAAATGTATTTTAAATGGATCAGTGAATTGTGGTTAGAAATTTGATCAATTCAACAAAGGATCATTAATTAAGTTAGATAGCTAGTCATATTGTAAAGATACACTCTCCTATTGGAACTACTTTTGGGAAGAAGGAAACAATTGATATAAGATGAACATCAATTGGAATTGGAAGAGTAATAACTCTTTATGTTCATGATTATGATTTGAAACTTCATTTTCCCATTCAGGAAATGCATGAAATGAGTATTTAATACTGAAATGCTCAATATGATAGCATAAAATATCTAAAAATTGAAAAAAGCAAATAGAAAACAAATCACAAAATAACCAAAATAAATGAATGGAAAATAATGAAATCAAAGTGTTGGGTTGTGTTATATTATTTCCACGACTAGCCCACGTAGTTAACTGGGGGTTAGAGGGGAGGAGGTCACAAGGGGTTTGAGGGGTACCCATAACCCCACTCTATGGGGTCCGAGGCAGTGCCCTGGAAAATTTTGGTTTTGGACCCTATGTTAGGTTGAGCGGACCCACCTATGGTTTTGTGCATGATTTTTGCACATTTTTTTGGATGCGATGGTTTTCGGTCCATGGTATTGGATGCTTCGGCATGTATAAATATGTATTGTAACATTGAAAGGAACATA
>APFE031734930.1:1282-34383 GCA_000404065.3 Pinus taeda | reverse complement strand
AAGGGTTCATTTCTCTTTTTGATGTCCTTAAATTGCTGCTTGATGCTTTTCTCACCTTCCCTCTGTTGGCCTGAGGAGCTAACTTCTCCTCCTGCTGCCCTTTCTTGTTCTTGTCGGAAGGAGCTGGCTGAGGCCTCCATGCTGGGCAGGCCTGTACCTGAAGTCTGCCCTATTGGCATTTCTTCTTCAGAGAAAGGGTTTAGCCTCTGCCTCTTCTCCCCTTGAGTTGGTGATGCAGTAAGGGGAGTCTCTCTGTCTCTTTTTCTGTTCATGTCCTCTCTTTGTGGGGTTTGGAGGACAGAAGAATCAATCCTTGAATCTTGCCTGGGAGGTGCCATTTGTGTTGGCTACAGCTATGTGGCCATTGGGGCCTCTGCTGTCTGTTCCCCCTGCCCTGACTGCTCCTTTTGTGGCTGTGGTACCTATTGGGGTTGTTGAACCTGTGCCTGCTGTACCTGTTGCTCCATCTCTTTTTCCTTGCCTTTGCTGGGAGCTTGACTTGTGTTTTGGACTGCCTCCTGATTTGCTGTGGAGGATGAGGCAGTTGCTCCTGCTTGAGGCTTTGGCAGAGAAAATACCTATGCAGGAAGTTCCAAGTCAGCCAATTTCAGAAGATGTCTTCTTGCTCTCTCATTCAGTTCTTCTTGTGTGACAGGTTCCTCCAGTGTGCCTCTCTTCCATTTTGGTTGATTGGCATATTGTTCAATGTGGGGCAAACTTACATGGTCATAACTAGATAGCCTATATTTTACCCTTCTTAATGATATGGAGTGATTGGGGTCATAGGGTTTCCAGAGGAAACTGGTCTTTAGGCCAAGGCCTTCTAGATTTCTGTCAGCCTCTTTCCAGCCTTCCTCCCTTTTGTTCAACACAAGGTGGCCCAATTGATTTTTCACTTTTAGCTGTGCCTTATTGCCCTTGCCTGAGAAATGTATCATATCAGCATTCCCAAATTGCCTGAAATATTCAAAGGCAAATAGTCTCATGGGCACATACTTGGGCAGTTCGTATGGGGGTAGCTCACAACCATATATTCTGATAACGGTGTAGCTTTGGTAAAAATACCAATCCCCAATGCTATACACTTTGGATAACTGCAGGATTCTCTGCATCTCATCAGTCAGTTTTGGAGGAGGCGAGCTTAGGAACAAAGACATGGCTGGGTGAATGAAGAGGTCTATGAATTCGTAGTAAGTGTATGGAGAGTAGGCTCTGCAATGGAACACTGAGCTCCAATACACTACAGACCTTGGATTGCCTTGTGCATCCGTTCTCTTGACAATGAATGAGAATTTCTCATGCTGATAATATAGAATCAAGTGGTAGATGTAGGAGGTGTATCTGAACACCTTCTCTCTTGACAGGTTCATTAACTGCTCATGCATCTTATTTGATATGTAGGTGGCATAGTCATAATAGATTGGAGTTTTGCCAGGGGAAAACATAGTCATCATCACCAGCACAGTTTCATCAATATATTCCACTGATTTGTACCCCAAGATGGAACTGATCATATCTGCAAGGTCTACACCCAATTGGTTGAGGTAACCAGCAAAAATAGGAGGGTATTGTAGAGTGTCAGAGTTTTTAATAAACAATTGGTTCAACTTTGTGATCTGAGCATCTGTCAGCATCTTAGCTCCTTGGTTTATTAGGTCCAATAAAGACAAGGGAACCAATCTCTTCTGAGTCTTGAAATGTATCATCTCTAATGGCCTCAGGGGTCATGTAGAATACAATTGAGCATGAAGGGTCAAGCACAGCTCTTTGAGTGGGATCATAGCATATAGCACACAGATGAATCAGGTCAGGGAATTGGTTGACATGAGGGAGCCTGAAAATTGGGTGGAAGGAATCCCAAATGCCCAATATGTTTGTCCCATCTACATGCTTGGCCTTAAGCTCATTCAGCAAGTGGAGGTGGAACTTACTGTGTGTCAAGGAGTCCTCTGAGATTTGGTAATCTAAGTCTGCCAAATCCTGCCACTCCAATTCTCTCTGAGGGGCATTTAAAGGGGAAATATTGAGGGCCACAAGTGCAACTGGAGTCTCCATGATTACTTAGATTATGTTTTGTATATAGACTGCTGTTTCTTCGACTGGGTAATAGAAAAAGAGCACTGGCTGAGTGAAGAGGTGAATTGAGAATGAAGGGTAACAGGGTGAGTTTGCAGCAATTGAAATACAGTTTCAGTCACTTGGGAAGGCAAATCTCTGTCTTTAACAGACCTTCCTCAATAGTTAAATGTAGGTTCCGGGTTTCTGTTCATGACTGCGCGAACGAAAGTGCAGGTTTTCAATGAAGGTTGTGTTTAAAATAGGCTTGGCTAATGAATTTCGACTGTTAAATTTTCAAGTGGGAGCTGGGTGCAGAGAATTCACTGGTGAATTATACGTTTTCAGTGCTTTAAGTGAGTTTTTCAGTTATTGCAGACAAAAACCAGGCTTTAGAGAAGATTTGCAGGGAGAAATACCTGGTAAATCGATGGGCCGGGTCACCAATGCAGGTGGGTAGTCGCGCCGAAGGTCTTCTGGTCGATTTGAGCAGGTTGGCGCAATTGGTCGTAAAATGCATGCAGAGGGCGCAAGAATAGTTTTTTGCAAAAGTGCAAAAAGAACATGAAAAGTGACAAAATATGGCTTTTTGGGACATTCGCGCCTTTTTTGGATGACGTCACCAGGTGGGTCAGGGTCAGATGACGTCAGCATGACGTCATCAGGTGTCGTGGCGGCCTATCACTGGTCCACGGGGGTGGTGACGTGGTAGACAGGTGGAGCAATGGTGGATGGGGATTGCGGACGCGGCGATGACGCAGGCAGTGACGCGGCGCTGACGCTGGCAGGCAGTTTGGCGGAAAACCGGAAACCACGACGGTATCATATCGGACCGCTTATGCTACGGAAATGAATCTGTCAGAGGGGGTTCCGATGCGATTTGGGGGCGACGCGTGGACCCGGCCTGACGTCAATGTCTGATAGATATCGGACGATATCCTTCGGACGTTGGGGCCGGTCTGATATCCACGTCAACCGTCGGATGAAAAGGGCTTGATCGGACGGTCGACGGGCCATTGACTTTCACGGATGATACGGCGTCGGGCGGGTATTTAAATATTGTTTTCCTTGGGATTTGTGCCCAGCGGGGCCCTTAGAAATGTTAATGATTTTTCATAGTTTCTAATGTATTTCTTATTTAAATCGCGCACGGCCAAAACTTTGGGATAAGGCGGACAACTATGGTTTTTAATGAAATTTTGCAAAATCGCGGATTGGTTTCCAAACTTAGGCTAAGTGGGTTTTGATATAATTTCGCAAAAAGCGCAAATGGGTCCCAACCTTAGGGTAAGGCAGATAAAGTGGCTTTTTCCATATATTTTTCATTTTTGAGTGGGTCTAAGGGTGAAAAATGGTTTTTTCAAGGCTACTTAGGCAAAGTGAAGGGTGGGCTAAGTAGATGAGTTTCTGAGGCGTGAAGAGAGGTTAGGCTTGGGTTCTCAGACTGACCAGATGTCAATTTGATTCCCTGGTAGTGAATCATATGGCTATAATGCCAAGGAGGGGGTATTTATAAAATGCTTAGGGTTTATACACCATGGTGTTATAATAGTAGGAAAGGGTGACATAGGGAGTTAGATAATATAAGTTAAGGGTTAATGTGGAGGGAGAAGGTGAATGTTGAGTGAAATTACTAAGTTTTTTTTGAAAACAACTTAGTTTAGGGAGTAGATCAAACTGAAAAGAACTTTGCACAAGAAATGTGGCTTTTAAAGGCAACAAGGACCAACATAAAAAGCTTTAATTCTTTCATAACCACAACTGGTGAAGGGATGTTAGTAATGAGTGATAAATAAAGGGAAAAGGGAAGTTAGATATGCTCCATTGTGTTGCTTTCCTTGTATTGACCAGCATGATGAAGTTTTGAAAAGAACACCACTTCTGCAACCCCATCTACTTACCCATCTACTTGCCTAGCATTTTTTGTTTCTTCTTGGAGGGTGCACTTAGACTTGCAGACCCTTTATGTGCCTTTTCTTTTCCATTGGATTTTTCCTTTGATTTCCTATCTAATATTACCCTTATTTCTTCCAAGGCCCTAGATTAAGCAGTTGGGAACCTTAGCTTCTCTGCCTAACTATTGATCTGCCAAGATTAAGCAGTTTGGACAGATTTCTTCCTCTATTCTATAACAGAAAATTGAAACATGGCATGATCCAGATTAGACTGTTGGACCATCCATCAAAATTTAATAGACATGAAGGCATGTACACACCTTGCTTTCCCTTGGAAATATGGGATCTTTGTATCAGCAAAGTAGAGCATATTTGGCATTTGAGTTTTCCAATCATGAAATATGAAACCTATTGGTATAGGTATCCAACAGATGGTATGATTGGTTCAGTTAGTACTAAAAGTAAGAAGAATTCTTCAAAGAATTCTTCTCCTATAATAACTTTACCTGATTCCCCGGAAGGAGATTCTTCCGCTGAAGTTTCTGCCGATGTCCATGTTGTAGAATCATCTACGACCAAATCACAATCCGGTAGTACAGATAAGGGGAAGAAGAAAAAAACGAAATTCAAAAGATAAAATGGATAAAAATGAATCTACTTATGAAGAACATAAACCTTGCTATCCTTGTTTCATTTGCAACGCGGATCATTTTACCAAAGAATGCCCACATCGACTAGAGGTTTCAAAAATAGTTAAAGGTTCCCAAACACCTGTTGTCTTGAAGGACCTTTTCCTACTCAAGATCGTAAGATGATTGGTTCTTCCTCGAATGCCTTAGAAGAACCCATTATGATGATGTATCATATTAGGATTGCGATGCGATCGCAATATTATGGTAGTAGAAGTCTTGTTGGTGGTAAAGAAGCAGAATCTTCTATTTTAAACACATCAACTACACCTCCTCCTGGTTCTGATCCGCTACAGATCGAGAAATCCAACCCTGACTTAGTAATCAAACCGCTTGCTAAAGGTATACTTCGCAAATCATCTTTTAATCCACATGCGAGAGCTGCTCATAATTATAACATTGTTGAAGACTTAGCTATTTCCCCTTCAGCAATGTCGGCTTTGGAAGTGCCGCAATCGTTCCCAACACAGTGTAAATTACTATTGTCTACTATAGGAGTTGTCGATATTCAAGATCCGAACCTACTAATATTTGACTTATAGAATAGTACACCCCACCTACCTCATCAAATGGCTTTCCAAATTCCAGTTTTAGTCAAAAACAGACCTTGCTTTCGAACTGTGATTGATGAAGGGGATTCTACGTGTATTATGTCAATCCAGTGTTGGAAATCACTTGGTTCTCCCACACTCAATCAGTCTCCAGCAATTCTAAAGGCTTTTGATGGCCAAGGGTTCCATCCTTTTTGTATTTTGTAGGATTTACCTATAGGGATAGAAGGCAAAACTATCAATCTAGATGTGGAAGTAGTTGATGCCCCTCTAGATTACAACCTCCTCCTGGGTCGTAATTGGTCTTATGCTATGACCACTATTGTTTCATCAATCTTTTGGCTTATAAAATTTCCTCATAACAGAAAGATCATTACAATAGACCAACTAACTTATTTCTCATCTGACCCAACCTCTACAGATAGTGTTCATCACATTGGTAAAATGACTATTCCTTACAAGGATGTTGGCATTGGTTTGATTAAATATTCTAGTTTACTCGGAACTTTTTCCTTCCTTCCTGCTAACGTATCACCTTCTATTGACAATATTCATATGATTTCATCGAATATTGTTACTTTTGATGATCCTTGGATCGTAACTTCCGAGTCTGAGGTGGATTCATTTGATGACACGATGCCTTTGAATCCCTTTGAAATTGCATATCAAGCTATACAATCTTTTTTTATTCCTGATCAAGCTCGAGGATAGTTTGTTCATGTGTCAACCTCGTTAACAAATGAAACGAGGTGTCTTGATGATAGTTTAATCTTGTCTCAACCTCATATAAAAAATGAAACAACGGGTCGTGAGCATAGTTCCTTGTCTTCTCTCAAGCTCGTTAAAAAATGAATCAAGGGTTTTGAGGAAAGTTCTTGATCTTGAGTCAACCTTGTTAAACAATGAAATAAGAGTTATGAGGATATTTCTTTCACTGTGTCAACCTCATTAAAAAATGAAACAACTCCCTTTCCAAATCGAGTCTTTGATTAAGATCTTGTCAAATCTAAGTCGAGTCTTTCCTAGATCTCGAAAGTGAACTTTCATTCCATCCACCTTGATGAATGTAATGAAGCTTGGGGGGCATGTACCTCGAATTGAGTCATTATGCCGGTGGCATGCAAACTTATAACAAGCATAGTTTTTTGTTTCAATCTTGTGTAAACATGAAACTGAATCCAAGTAGAGTTCTTCGTGGTTCAAGCTTGTGTAAAAATGAACCCATACCTTTACATCTCGTGATTGCTATTTTCATCCGCTAAATTCTGTTAGATGAGCCTTGGTTGTTTCATTCCATTGCCACTATCTCTTTGGCTAATCATATGCTTTCACTTGGTTGTTTTTCCTTTCTTGAGGGACCATAGTGATGAGTGGTCTTATTAGCAAGCCTCTTAACCATCACATGTTTTGAGCAGTTCCACCATTTCTGGAACCAGTTGCTACCCTTTATACCACTTGTTCCTCTAGGACGAGTCTTCTTTAAAGCTCTTTTTTGACTCGTAAAATATGAAAATATTGCCAAGTTTTTCCCTTTTTAACTTGTTAAATGGAATTAAAAAGACAATCCACTTTCAGCTCTTTTCTAACCATATAAACATGAAAAGATTGTCGGACTTTTGTCATTTTAGGTTCGATACTAGTTATGAAATGACGTGTCTTTGATCAATTTTCTAATTTTTTGAATCAAGGCCACTAATTATGAAAGGTAATCCTTAATCATAACGGTCAAGCACTTCTCTCGAGTATTATTTTATACTTTTTCAGGATCGAGGGATACAAATTTACGAGAAAGTGAAACATTAGAGTCCTCTTTAAGCTCTTTTCAGACTCTCGAAAATTGACAAGATTGTCGAGCACTTGATTGTTCGAAATTGTTAACATAAATGAATAATCTTCCCTTCAGTATAAGTTTACCCCTTTTATGGACTGAAATGGACTATCTACGAAAAAGATACATGTTGACTAATTATGGTCAATAGTGTCCTCTTTAAACCATTTTCAGACTCGTTAAATATGAAAAGATTGCGATCGCTTGTCCTTTCCAGCTCGTTAAAGTATTGTAAGTGTCATCCCTCCTATATTATTTTATCCTTTTTCAGACCTGAGGGATTATTTTACAAAAAAGTACCCCCATGGAGTTTTCTTAAGTTTTTCTTCTGACTCCCTAAAATTGAAAAACAACGAGTTTTTCCTATATTAGACTCGTTAAAATTTAACAGTAAAGAACCTGTTCAATTTTAAACAGGAACAAACCACTCCTTCTTAGGGTTCGAATTTTAAACTAAGTTGGACTCATTCAAAGGATGAGATCATAAACAAGCAAATGTTATCCTCATCAAGCTTGTCAAAAATAAAGAGGTACTTGCCAGAAATGGTGGCGGAAAAGAGAGAAAAATGAACCTATTTGTTATACTTTGTCTTTAGAAAAGCCATTAACCACTCTTGAACACAACACTTTTTGTTCACCTGGGCTGGGAAATACTTTTCCTAACAGTTAACCAAACCACATTGAAAGTATTCATTCGGTTTCTCGGTATTAGCTTTAGGTCAATTGTCATCAAGCCATCTATAGTGTTGTTATGTGTTCAAGAGAACAATTCAAACAAACCATTCATCTACAAGATATCTATCATTCATTTTTGACCATCCCTGAGTCAGTCCTTGCCAATATAATTCTTCAAAACTTGATCTATGTTTTCGTGTTGTGGGGTTGCCTATGACGGATCGTTTTCTATCGACATCATATCATTATCAAGGAAGTTGATATAGAAATCATCGGTACCTTTAAATATGCATGCCCTAATGGCAGGTTTCTCAACTTCGACAATAGATTGCATCATTGACCTTCGATCGAATGATTCTATGACATGTTTCGCTTCAGCTCATTTATTCACATTTCATGGATTGTACTAAGTAGTTTGAGAGCCATTCACATTACTGGTGGTTTCTCTCACACTTGTTAATAGTCCACATCATTGGTTGGTAATCAAGTGGTTTCTACCATGTTCGACTTTGGCACATTCATTCACATGGATAGAATCGTACTAGTTCGGGAAGCAGAAATCAAGACCCTGGATCTAGTTTCTACCATCCAGGCTGCGAGGAATTTTGTTATTCATTATAAAGTGGACTATTCATAAACATATGGCTCTGTCCATACTGTGTCTACACATGTCTATACTCTTTATGTATTATAAAATCATTCCTGTATCAGAATAGTTTAGTCAGTTTTCTAGTCAATTTTGATTTGAGTATGTGAATGCCTACCTCAGTGATGATATGCCTACATATATATATTTTGCATTGAATTGTTTTACAGGTTTTGATTGGGGTGTCCACAAGATGATCCTTGAAATGATAAAGTACTTCACTCTTCATAAATGACATACTTTATCTTCATCTATTACAGACTTCGCACTTTAGGGGGCAATCCGTTGCACTAAAAATTGTCACCTTGACATTCTGCTATCTTTGTGAGTTCATTACCACTCATAATTTCCCCCTCTACATGTCTAAAGCATTAGATCCTCATATCAAGCCTTGAAAGTAAGAGAAAAGCACTCAAAGTCTTTAAAACTCTGGTTTCGCACTTTCTCTTTGTATTACCTGCGGTCCCGCACCTAATGGTCAAGTCTCTTGCGCACCTGACCACACTATCTCTGTGTTAAAGGTGCAGACCCTTGTAAAAGTTAAAAGGCACGAGTATATTCTGAAAAAATCACTTTCAGTCATTTCTAAAAGCTTCTGGAAGCAATCTTGAGGTGGCAAGTTCGCTCTTTTAAGGTTCATGTATCCCATACCTTAAGGAGCTAACCTCTTGATGTGAAGAGCTTATCCCTTTGAATGAGGATTCTATCCCTTCATAGGTGGACTTGTAACCTCCTCCTCTACACTATAAAATGAAGCATTGGGCTGGTTACTGGGGAGGTTAGAAGCTGAATATTTTTGAGGTGAAATTCTGCTGGAACTTAGTCTTCTTTAGTTGAGTTTTTATGAGGAGATATCACATACCTCTAAGATCTCATTTGGAATAGTGCAAGGCTTGTCAAAGTAAAGGAAATTCCTATTTCGGACCCCAGGAAGAGTTTGTTCAACATCAAGGCTTAAAAGGTTGTAAGGTTCTTCTACTTCAAAGTTAATACAAATAAATTTGTTTTACTTAAGCTGTTGATTCATGGTTTATTTTATGGATTCCTTGATCACCATAATAGACATGATTTATGATATTTTCTATGCAGGTTCTATTTAATGTTTTCTTGTTTGTGGTTGCAGGTCTTTAAAGGTAACTCTTTAAAACGATTGAAGGATGACCACTATGAACAATAATTGGATCTAAGGTAGGATCTTAACACCTTTGTAATATTTACTTATAAATCGCATATGTCTAGAGAAATATAGGTTTGTTTGTCTGTTTGTTGCTAGACTATCTTCTGATACTAGGGAGATCGGCCTTGTCTGCAAGATCGATTTATCCGGCCAAGAAATGAAATATATAGGTTTTTTTAATCATGTATAATATAACGCATTTAGATATTTTTCTTGAAATATTTTATCTATGCATATATTTTTCCACATTAAAAATGAGTTTTTTTATTAATGTTTTTTAATACATTTCAATATTAATTAACCCTCCATATCAAAATATTTATTTATTAGTCACATTGAATATTTTATTATTAATTATATATTTTTAAATGTTTCATTTTAATTTGATATTAATAATAAAATAAAATACATATCTCTTTCAACATTTTTACTTTTAATTACTCCTCTTACAACATTGAAATATTTTATTATTATCAACATTAAAATAATTAGTCATTTACAATCTTTCCCTATACATATGCATGAAGTTGAAATTCAAATATATTATTGGGCATACATATTTAAAAACAATATTTTAGTCATGTACTAAAATGTTTTTAAAAAGTTTTTTAAGTCAAGTACTAAAATATGTTTAGAAGCATAAGAATTATACAATTTGTTGTACTCCAAACTATAGCATTTTTTTTTATAACTTTTAGTTACTTTATTTCTGTATAAAATTGGTATAAGAGTATGATAGTCCATATGGACATTGAAATATTTTATTTATGGTTGAGAGTAAGAGTATAACATGTATATTCATTTTTTTATAGCTCACATTTTTTTATTTAAAGTGAAATATTTGACTAAAAAAATTGCACACAACAAAATTAATCCCTCTGGAAACCTAACATATCTATATACACACACCACGCATAATTTTTCATTGTTTAAATTATATTTTTAAATGAATAAAATGGATTCAATGTCTTCAAATTTTACAATGAAAAAAATGACTAAAACATTTGCATAGAATATATTTAATCCCTCTAGAAGCCTAATACATTTGTAACTAATACACACATACACACACACCACTTATAATATTTTAATGTCTTCATTTTTTTTTAATGTCTTCAAAATGTTAAATCTCTCTCCTCTTCATCGCTATTGTTATCCTCCACAATATCCCAAGGCTAAGGAGGGAGATCGAAGGAGGTAACCTAAAACCACTTACGGTTCAATAGTTAACCCTGCTAAACTAGAGAGGGATCTCTCTATGAATTCACAACCAATGATGTCTGGAATCAGAAAATATGATAGGCTAGATATGTTAGGCTCAAGTAGGGTTTTGTAATGTTTATGGTTTTCATGCTGGATCAGGAGTGAAAATGAGGTAGCTAGGTCAAAGTATCAAAGGGTTACATCATCAAATATATAGAGGAGCAAGGTAGCAATACTTTTGTGATGGAATTAGGGTTTTTTTAGTGTACTCTAGGGTCTGAAAGTGCCAGAAGGTTTTAATTAGCATGTGCCATGGATTCATTTATTAGGAAGGAAAGTTACACAAAATGACTTTCCCATCAAAACAAAGATTTCATGAAAAGAATTCTGCATATAACCTTTAAGGAAAATCACTTAAGAAATAAGGTATGGAAAGGAGAGATGTATATCATTCATATAAAATTATAACAGAGAAAATACATCATCACAAACTTACTTCACATGAATTCCTAAATAATAGTTGCAACGACTCCTTTGATTTTCTGAACAAAAAGTTGAAGTACAAGCTACAAGTGTTCCAACCTCTGTTATCCAACCCTCCATATGACTAAGGAAACGATAAATATAAACCAAAACGGTATCTCACTTGTTAGGTCCCTATAATACTAGTGATGCCCCCATTAATATTGTAGTTGTATCCCTTATTAATATTGTTGTGCCCCTATTGTGCCCATATTGTTATTACTGTGCCCCATAGAATCTCTCTATTGTAATTTTTGTTCCTTTATATTATTATTGTTAGGTAGGCTAAATTCTAAAGCGTTCAACTATTTTTCTATCTTTTTGTGAGCTGATTTCATAGCATTTGATATCAGAGCTTTGGATTCTAGGGTTTCGCTACTCCAAATAAGTCATTTTGGAAGTTTCACTATAACTTTTTTTCTATGATGTTTCAGAAGCAAAAAAAAAAAAACCATTTGAGACAAAATCGCACTGAACCTCGAATCTAAATTTCAGAGCGTTTCACACTATATTTGTGGAGATATGATTTGAGGAAGTTGGTCTTTTTGCAGACTCCTAAATTACATTCCAAACAGGTGACCTGGGTAAAATTGTCATAACTTTCTCTCTGTGCATCGGATTAAAATTTTGTAAGAAGGTGCAAAAAGAGGACAAAATATTGTTTCTTGTATATATTTTTTAGAGCCAAATGTTGAAACAGTGACACATGGCACTTCATACAAGTTTGCTCTTCTGGAAAGGTCTATAATCAGGTCATCTTGGGAGATTGTGCATAACTCTTCCTTGGAGAATCCAATTTGGATCAGACTGGTGGCATTGGAAAGAGGACATAGAGGGCTACTACAGATCGAAATTTCGAAGCTGGGTGATCCGAAATTGTAGAGATACATCGAATTCAATATCAAGCTCCTACAAAGTGAAAAATGGTGTGTAGTTTTTTTAAAATTTTTGCATAACCTTGGTTTGAAAAATTAGTTTGAAGGAATTCAAAGGGCATAGTAAAGAATTATTATCAGTAAATGATGCCCTGAGGAAAGAAAATGCAAACACCTAGTAAGCAACCTAAAAGCTCTAGCATGACTCATGAAGAAGAGGAAGAAATGCAACATGATATATCAACATTACGAGACCAAGTGCAACAAGTGTCACTTGCACAAAAAGGCGTAGAAGCTAAGATGGATGGTTTAAAGAAAAGCATGGAAGCTAAGATGAATGGCATGTACGCTAAAATGGATGGCATAGATGATAATATGGAAGAATTGAAGATAAAATTGAATAAGTTGCTACAAGAAATGGTCACTAATGGTGAAAGGGTAGTAAAGGAAACTCATGATGAGAACAAAAGAAATGTTAATGATGATTCCATAGACTCTAATGTTGGATCAAAGACCCATCATATTCCAAAAATCAATATGAGGAAGCTTCATGGCAAGGATCTCGCAACATGGATATTACAGATGGAGCAATTTTTCGATGTCAATAATGTGCAAAAGACACAAAATGTACGTATTGTAACTTTATATTTGGAACCAAATAAGTTTGTATGGTATCAATGGCTTTGCTCTCGTAAACAAATTATCACTTGGGCAATTTTTATGGAAGAATTGACAGCACATTATATGAGGATACAAAAAACAACACTTTTTTTAGCCAATTGATAAGTCTCAAACAAAAGGGTTCAATAATGGAGCACATTGAGGAGTTCCAAAAATTGAACATAAGGGTAAAAAATATTCCAGAGGATCATAGGATTGATGTGTTCATAAGGAATTTAAAGGATAATATCCAACATGATGTTCACCTTTGGGAACCTAATTCATTAAAGAAGGCATTCAGGTTAGCAAGAAAAATGGAAATCAAAATTATGGCAACCAGGAAGCATACCACTGACAACTATAAAGATGGAAGTGTTGTTGCCCCTAGCCTTCCACAACCTATAAGGTTGACACCATAGCAATTGGAAAAAAAAAAAGAGAAAAAGGGCTTTGTTACATTGTGATAGCAAATACACTAAAGTTCATAAGCGTGCTAAGAAGAAATTATTCTACATAGATTGTGAAGAAGAAGAAGAAAAGGAGAAAGAAAGGTCAAAATAAGAGGATATAATCTAGGAACAAAGCCTAGATAATGAAGAATGAATCCGACCATATCTTGTAATGAATTGGCTAGAATTACCACTCCTCAAACCATCAAGATAGAAGGACAAATTAAGAAGAAATAGGAAATAGTGTTGATTGATTCAGGAAGTACCCACAATTTTATTCATTGTAAGATAGCAAAAGAATTGAATTGCTTGCTATATCCAGCACCAGAGTGTCAAGTGATGGTTGCAAATGGAGGAATGATAAATTGCTCTGGAAAGTGCCATAATATCAAGCTATCCATGGGAGAATATGTATTGAAAAGCCCAATGCTTTGCATTCCAATGGGAGGTGTTGATGTTTTACTAGAAGTCAAATGGCTACAATCCTTGGGTACAATAGCTTTTAACTTTCAAGAACTTTTCATGAAATTTTATGCGGAAGGAAAGGAATTTGAATTAAGGGGTACTGCAGGGAAATCAGGAAATATAATAAGCTTTAATGGTATGACAAAGCTTCTAAAAAATGAACAACGAGGTGTAATTGCACAATTATGTTTGCTAGATGTTTCCACATCGAAATCATCTATTTCTCTAGATCTCCAAAAAGTCTTGGACAACCATTCCAAGGTAATTGAGACTTCCAAAGGTCTCCCACCTATTCGTGATCATGATCATGCTATTCATTTGATTCCAGGAAGTGTTCCTCCAAACACCAGGCTGTACAGATATCCCTATGCCCAAAAGAGTGAAATTGAACGTATGGTTGCAGAAATGCTTGAGGCTGGTATAATTCAACCTGGCCAAATTTCTTTCTCTACTCCAATAGTATTGGTGCATAAGAAGGATGGATCATGACGCATGTTTCCAGATTATAGGGAGCTGAACAAGATCACTATTAAAGATATGTTTCCCATTTCTGCCATTGATGAATTATTGGATGAATTGCATGGATCAATTTGCTTCACCAAGTTAGATCTTCATTCAGGATATCATCAAATCAAAATGAAGACTCAAGACATTCTGAAAACAACATTTAGAACTCATGAGGGCCACTATGAGTTTTTGGTCATGCCTTTTGGCCTTACCAATGCACTTTCTACATTTCAAGGTTGGATGAATTCCATTTTCAAACCCTTCCTTAGAGATTTTGTGTTAGTATTTTTTGATTATATACTAATCTACAACAAGTCTTGGAAGGATCATGTTGAACACGTTGATAAGGTGCTACAACTATTGGAGGAGAAATAATTATATGCAAAAAGATCCAAATTTTTATTTAGAGTACAAGAGGTGGAATATCTGGGTCATATTATATCTCATGAAGGAGTTAAGGTAGACCCTAGTGAAATTAAATCCATTAAGGAATGGGAAATCCCCACATCCATAAAGCATTTGCGAGGATTTCTCAGATTGACAGGGTATTATTGCAAGTTTGCTAAGATTTATGGGAAAATAGCAACACCTCTAACAACATTGTTGAAGAAGGATGCATTTTCATGGAATCCAAAAGCAACGAAGGCCTTCGAATATCTTAAAGAGGCAATGTGCCAAGCACCGGTTTTAGCTACACCAGACTTTACAAAAACCTTTATTATGGTATGTGATGCTTCTAGAAATGGAATTGGTGTTGTTTTAATGCAAGATGAAAGTCACATTGCTTTTGAAAGTCGTCCAATCAAGGGAAAGTATTTACACAAATCTATTTATGAGAAGGAAATGTTGGCAACACTACATGCACTTAAGAAATGGTGACCCTACCTAATGGGAAGACACTTCAAGGTAAACACAGATCGTGATAGCCTTAAATACTTTTTAGAACACAGATTATCCTCTAAAGAACAACAAAAATGGCTCACAAAGATGTTGGGTTATGACTTTGAAATCATATACAAAAAAGGGAAGCAAAATGTTGTGGCAGATGCATTCTCAAGAAAGGATGAGGATGTGGAAGCATTTTTGTGCACCATTTCTATTATCCAACCAGATTGGATAAATGAAGCAAGGGAGGAATGGAAGAGTGACGAACAAGTGTGAGAACTTATTCGAAAGTTACAATAAGATTCCAGTGCATCTGATACATTTAGCTGGAAAAATGGTTCGTTATGGTACAAAGATCACTTATACCTCTGTAAGAATTCCCAACTCAAAAAAAAGATTCTTCTGGAATTGCACACTTCTCCCTTAGGAGGGAACTCAGGATTTTTAAAAACTTACAAGACGGTTAAGAAGAATTTTTTTAGGATGGCCTTAAATTGGATATTCAAAAGTTTGTGGCAGAATGTTTGGTATGCCAACAAAATAAAGTTGAAAGAATTAAGACACTAGGTATATTACAACCTTTATCCATTCCAAGCCAATGTTGGGAGGAGGTTTCAATGGACTTTATCACAGGTTTACCCAAGTCTGAGGGAAAGAGTGTCATCATGGTGGTAGTTGACAAACTTACCAAGTATGCACACTTTTGTGCATTATCACATCCATTTAAAGCCAGTACAGTTTCTATAGCATTTATGGAAACAATTCAAAAGCTATATAGAAACCTGTCGTGGCCACCAAAACCCCCCCTTCTTATTTAGTGTTATTACTAATACTAAATAAGTGGGGACCCTTAGTCAAAAATTAAAAAAAGTGAATTAGTACTTGTATTTCCTTTTTAATAAAACTTACCATCATAAACTTAGGAAAATACATTTGAAAAATCTAAAAAGCTTAAGTTTCATGATGAGGAAAGATAAAACCACTCCTAAAAAAATATCACATCGCATGCCTTAAAACGCACTTACGTTGAAAAACAATAGAAAACACCGATATGTGATGGCGCATATCACAAAATCACACCTCACAAGAAATACATTAACACGAAATGGGCACATACTACGATTATGCGATATTATGACCATGCGATATTGCGATAGAGTGGCAAAGCGATCTTACAAAAGAATAAAAGAGCGATATTGCGATATTGCGATACAACGATCTGCGATATTGCAAAGTAAATCACAAAATCACTCCATCGCAAAATCTTTCGTCTCACTATTCGAGATAGTTTTTTTCATAAAATGAGCACTGGTTATGCGCTTTAATGCTAATTAATGAGTTAGCTGCCAATTGTTAATAAAATATGGTTTTGTGTTTATCAAAGAGCTAGTTCACGTATGGTGGTATATTTTTGCATGTCTTCAGCATTTAAAGCTTTCCCGTCACTATTCCTTATCATTACCCTCACCTCACTTATAAACTGCAGGAACGAAGAACAAAGAAATATACAAAGTAGTATACAAGATACTATGGGGAAGCAACCCAAGGCTCCGATGTATGAATATAACGAAATGGTGCCCTTGTACACAGACACCGCATGCAACAGAGACACAGGTATTACCACTTGGGAAGGCATGTATAATCTACTTGAGGAAGAAAATCTCAAGGTGATGGAGGTTACGGCTTCTGCTGGTTCACAAGGGTCTTCCGAAGCATTAGTCTTAGATTTAGCATGTTCATTCTTGCACTGGATAGCGGCAAGGCCTAAAATTCTCCCCTACATAGACATCGTTAAATGGGTACTGGACAGTGTGGACATTAAAAAATAGACAGTTTAAGGCTCACGGTCAAGGACTTATCGGCTCATTCACTCAACAAGATTTGAAACTTATGTATCATTTGCCAGAGCCACAGGAAACTTATAACAAACAGTTCATAGAGAAGTTTGTCAAAGAAAATGAAGACCTGGCAGAATGCACTAAAGATTGGTCAAGGAGAGACGAGCTGCTGAAAAAGGATAAACACGGTATGTATAGTACTGGTTCTCTCACTTCCCCATATTGGTTTGTTGCTGCTATGCTCTGTAGACTTTACGCGAGACCAGATATTAACAAATTCTCATCTGAATGGCTACCATTGTTGGATACCGCTGTTAATTCTACTATTATGGATTGGTCTAGAATACTATCAAATAACTTAGCTACTGCCATTGTAAATTACCGGTCTAAAAGAACGGATTCCCAGAGAATTTATTCCCCATTTTACTTATCGGCATATGTAATGGATGCAATTTGCTATGTTTCAAAGTTTCTCGTAATGGGATGGAAATGGACAACTCAAGACCCTTTACCCATTCATATTTATCACAAAGAATTGTGGGATTCTAAATTCCCTCCATTTTTCTACAAAATTTGTCATGGAGTTATGTTACCCCTGTAAAAAATGTTGTACGACAAAGATGCTTCAAGATGTTCTCCTAAAGCAGAGGCAGATACACTCATAGTTGCGAGATGGTTTGGAGAGGAATTGTTTACACATGTCAGGGTATTTGGAAGTGACGTTTCCCCTCACGTCTTACCCTTGTATGTTCCTGATAAACTCATGGCACGAGAAATTTCTTATCAAACCTGTTCAGAAGGGGGTTTGACTAAGGATTTGAAAGACAAAAAGAAGGCTATTTGGCCACAATTTCCCATAGCTTGTGGAGCCTTTTTACTATTTGATGTAGGCCATGCATTCAAGGAAGTAAACAACATAACATGTCTACAATTGTTCAAGTTTCAAAGAAGGTTATTCGACCCTTATGACATTGCAAATAATTTCAATGCCGCAGTCAAAATAAAGGTCTTTTCCAAAGAACAGGATCATTTTGATGATATGTTCCAACATAAAAGCACACTTGAAGAAATTCTGCAGTCAGCTCAAACGCGACTCCCTCCAGCAGAGTTTCAGCAGTTCAAAACATACAGGGAAAGAAGATTAGCTAATATTCCTTTGGAAAAACTATGCTTAGAACCCGTAAGGGAACCAATTCCAAGTATTAGCCTCAGTGAACGTTCTGGTACAGATAGATCTAAATCCAAGTCCGGGAAAGAAACATCAGCACATTCTAAAAAATCCAAAAGTGACCATGGTAAGAGTGAAGGGTTAGTAAAGGATACTGCTCAATCAAAAGAGCTCGCACAACAACTGGTGTTAACCTCTCCGCAGATAGATCCTCCCCCTCTCATCGGTCAGCCACCATTCGATAGAACTGAGCTAAATAAGGAATGGGATACCTTCAATGATTTAATCAATCTTGAAGGGCAAAGCACAAAGACACTTCTAAATAATGTATAGGCAACAAAAGATATGATCACAGGAGCAATCGACAATGTCTTGGATATGGAACACATTCCTATCACCCCCTCATCTGAACTTATACTCAAGATAGAGGAGATTCCTCCTCTTGATGTATTTTACAGTCCACAACATAAGGCAGTAGTAAGAAAACAAATGAAGAACAGGAAATTGGAAAACGTGATCTCTCATGACGCAGAGCAATTGGATGTCTTATGGCAAGATCCTACTACCGATCCAACTGAAAATCTCACTAAATTATCTCAAATCGCAGAAGCTTATGCTTCTACCACTATTGATAAAGCATCTGAAGTATAGCTACTACTCAAGGAAAAGGAAGACCTGATACAAGTCTTGCAGTAACAGTTGCAACAAACCAATGCCAACAACAAAGCACAGAAAAAGCTTGAAAGACTACAACAGGAATTTCGGCAGATGCAGATAAGCTACCAAAACAGTTTGGCTCACAAAAAAAAGTAGTTACAGGATATGCAGGAGATGCACAAGGATGATCCCAAGCTTACAGAATTCATCACATAACCCATTTCCTTGAATGACCAACTACTACAACAACAAGAAGAATTTGGCCAAAGAATATCACAGTAGAACTCATATTGTGAAATAAGTGATACAATCACTAATCAAGTCATAGATTTACAACATGAATATGATTTAATTGATAGATGAGTTACTGAATATTTGGCTTGGAAAGAAATAGAGGAGGGAAAAAGAGCAGGTGCACTAATAATAAATGACAATCATAAAGAAATGCTCTTTAACAAATGGGATACACAGATGAGGGAAGTTGAGCAAGCAGCGGAAGAAGCAGCTACAGTAGCAAAAATCCTTATTGATTGCATAAATGAGAATTTGCATAAAGCAAATCTAATCTCAGAAACCACTCCAAGTTATCTACCAAAGGTACAACAGCTGCAAGCAAACTGGAAACGGGAGGTTCAAGAAAAGGCAGAATCCATTAAAAGATTAACTAAGTTGAATTGGGATTCTTACTGGGCTTATTTAGTGAAACCACACAGCCAGTGTATGACTCTCAAAAGCATCATCAATTCTGCCGAAAAGATGGCACCAACTCTTGCTGATTCCATTTTCACAGGGCAATTAAAGGTTGAAGTTGACCAACTGACTCTTCTCAAGCAAATGCTAAATGCTTGCGATTTTAAGGAGCAGATATAGAAATAGTTAAATGTTAGTTTTAGATTTAATTTTAGAAATAGCCTTGCTTTATTTTTGCCTAGAGAAAGAATGGCCATTTAAACTGTATCCTATATTTTTGTAAATAAGTTGTTTTTAGATGTAGTAAGAAGTATTTAAACCCTTGTCATGCATTTAGAGAAGGGTCCAGAATTTTATCAAAAACTTGTCCTCAGAACATGCACTTTTGTACCCTCTGAGGAGGTTTTGATGAATGAATGGAACCAGATTTATTGATTTTTGTATTTAATATTTGTTATTGATGTTGCACTTCTATATGCTTAGTGGATGTTGGATTGAGAAGAGATAAATCGTTATCGCTTGAAGCTCATGAGTACAACTAGTTATAAATGGTACTTCTATCTCTTAACTATTTCTATCTCTTGTGTTAAAGTGATATTCAAGTTTAGTTGTTTATATATTAATGCGTGAATGCCTGAGTTATCATTTGGCACTTTTGTACGGTGATAGTTATTTATTTATACTTAATGTATGAGTAGCTTACTGTGCGATATGTTTTTCACAACTGTTTCGTCTAACTTTTTATGCGAAGTGGTTTATCTATATTGAATTCTTTTCTTATAATAGTTGAATGATCTTTATTACCGATTGTTATTTGAAATCATTTTAGATCGCATAGCAGAAAGATTACATCCCGGGTTAGTATAGACTTAGATATTTCTGTTTCTTAGAATACAATTGCATGTAATTAGATTAAAGTTAGAATTAGAGCATCTTAATTAGGAACTGTTAGATCAGAAATATCAAATTCTACACACACACACACTCATAGATTGGGAAACTGGTCCCATATCCCCAGTCGAACCCACCACACCAAACAGAAAAGGAGCTGCCAACCAAGGTTCGGACCAGGTGGGTATCCCCCTTGTTGTAGACCCGATTTTCGGGGCTTCAACATATTTGGCGCTAGAAAGAGGACCTGAAACAAGTCGTCTATTGGAGTATTTTCGATTTTAACATTTTATTTAAATTACGATGGCTCCTCTTAAACTTCCAATTTGGAGTTGTATCCATGTACGTTCATCTTCCAATACTCCACCCGAAGTGGTAAGACTCTTGTCTCAGGAAAAATTCGATGGTAAGAGAAATTCTTCTGCTTTTAATCATGCCCTTCAATTTATTCAAAATGTTTCAAATTCTAATTTTCAAGGAATTGATGAAGACATTTTATGCAGAATTTTTTACTCTCACATTTGTAGCAGAAGCTAGAAACTAGTGTAGAACTCTTCCGGTTGCCGCAATTCACAGGTGGGATCAATTTTTCACAATTTTCGTTTGTAAATTTGACCGCTATGACTATGATCAGGTATATGATGAGATTGAGTATCTATGAAAAGAAAATGAGTCTGTTAGAAATTTTAATATTCTATTTCATTTGAATTGTTTAAAATTTAATGTCGAAAATGAACCCATAAAAGAAGAATCACTAGATTGGTTTGAAAATAATTATTCTCTGCCTCCTATTCCCAGTCCATATGAAATTACTCCAAGTTTTATTCACTTCCCTTCTAACACAATGAGAAATCTAATTCGGATGTGCCAATAAATTGTGATGAAGAGGTCTCGCAAAGCTTAGAAAATATTTCTGATCAAATACAAGAAGAAGATAACAGCAATTTTGGAGAAAGAGTCACCTTGAAATCTAAAACCAACTTTGAGGCAAATTCAGAAAATCAGATTGTAAATCAGCAAGTGCAAGCAACAATCAAGGTAAATAATAGCATGCAAATAGTTGTACAAACTTCTGAATCTTTCCATGATGAGCAAATGCCAAGATCAGAGTATCAAAGCGATCTTCTTCCAAAAAGAAATATAAGCACACAAAGGAATGATCTGGAATCTGAAATTTACAATGAGCATAATGCACAAGAATTCTCAAATAGAGACATTTTTAAATGCATTATTTCAGAATCACATTTTTCCCTTTATCTTGATATTTTTAATGATGGTAATTCTTCCCCTCTTGGTATTAATGATATTTCAGAAAATACAGAGGCTGATCTAAATGAATCACCATTAAGTTTTGATCAAGATAGAGAGGCAAAGACCGATCATTCTTTTGACATTAACGAACATGAAATTCTTATCCTTCCTTGTTTTGATATATTGGGTGAGATTGAAGGGAAATCTAGAGAATCTGGTGAAGTAATTTATGATAATTACTCTAACATTGAAGATGTTGATTTTTCTTGAGAAAATCATCAGAAACTTCAAATAACCTCTGAGAATGAGAGATATTTTAATTTAGAAATTATTCCAACCAATCCTCTTTCTAAAGCAGCAAATTATCCTCATGATTTCACTATTCAAGAAAATATTCCAATTTATGATTCATATCATGATCAAGCCTTCTTTTTTGTTCATAATCATAGTTCTCTTTCTAATTCACAGGTTGGAATTCGAAATTACTCAAATTCCATAATTCTGGCCAATCCTTGTGAAAAAGAAATTATTTCAAAACAATCCCAATTATGCTGTAACAATAATTGTACAGATACTGATTTCAGCCTATTTTTCCTTCCTTACTTATTTTGTATAAAATCATATTTATTTTCAGATTTTTGATACATTACGCTGGCATATTGAGCACCTCACTATAAAACATTCAATTGATGTATTTCCTTGTTGGAAAATTGAAGTTTTTCAAAAGCATCAAAAGCTATTTAAATTTCAATTTCAATCGATGTCAATGTTTTATCAAAAGCTTCTATCTTCTCTAAGAAAATATCAACAAGAGAATGTATTTTTAGAAATTTGCCAGCAATCCAGTTTAATTACTAATTTTCTATTTCATTTGAAAGATTTCCTCATTCTTCATTGATCATTAAATATTTATATATATCTATTTATTTATATCTATATATATATATTATAATATATATATTATTATATATATATATATATATATTTGGAAACTTTCTTTTCATGGAAAATTGTCAATAGCTTAACATTTACACGTAACACTAACAATATCTTCCAAGCCTTTGAATCTAAAAATCCATATCCTCAATCTGGCCCATCACCTCTTCATTTGAACATTTCTTAATCCTTTTTAGGAATACATCCAGATTTCTATGATCCAATTGGTATTCAATTGGAAAGAAAATTTCATAAGAAGGAAATTCTAAATAAACTTATAACAATAGTTGTACATTTTGATTTCAGATTTAATGTTCTTAGTTCAATAAGATTTTTATTTTTATTGCTAACATTTGAACTGTATATATATGCAGGAATAAAAATGAGAGAATGGTTACACTGGAAATATGACTATACCTAGTCATTTTCATGTACATGGTTAGAATAGGAGTAGAATTAATTTAGTTAGTTTGTTTATGTAGATAATTTATTTTTAATAGTTCTACAAATTAAAATAAAGGAAGCAATTAGCCCTTTTAATATGATATACATGTTCAAGGAAATATTTACCTCTCATCAGAAAATTCCTAACTCTTCCTTAAATAGTTCTTCTATAATAAAACTAGTTGTGAATGGTTACATTAGGCATTTATGAAAAGATACCAAATCTCCTTCAAATTTTGTTTTTCGCTTGTATAAATAGCAAATATTTTAGAAAATTGATCTTTATTATTGAAAGATGCAGTTAAAGACTCTAACCTAAAAATGATACTAGTTTCTACTTCGTAAAATTTGATGAAAACGACCTTAGTAAGAAATTGTTTTATATCAGTGCAATGAAAGGTATCAATAACAAAACAAAGATTCTCTGTAGAAAAGCCCTTTCCAAAAACTCTACTATTGTCATCCAGAGATATCTTAAGGAAACAATGACTTCCTCCCTACTCAAGAAATTACAACTTTCAGAGAAACAATCCAAGGATACACTTTATCTTAAAGAGTGAGAGGTCTCATCGCGAGCCGGCTTATCATAATCACAGATATTATAACTTGCTAACTTTGCCAATACTGCATACCACAATAGGTCAATGACTCAAGATTGTCGCAATCAAAAGGCAAGGGGTCTCATCACGAGCCAGCTTGTTCAACAATGTTATAAATCAAGTGAATGACTGTGTCATAAAATGGCTATCAAACCAAGACATTGTTCTTTAAGAGTAAAAAAGAAAATGAAAGAAATAAGTGTACATATGGATTCCTCTTTGAAAATTGCATGTTTCTCTAAGTAGGATATAGGATCATTGTTGGGTAACAGGTAACCCTGTCAAGGCTATGAATGCCTACTGGCAATAGAGGCTATACCTATGACAAATGAGCATATTTAAAACTGATTTACAGAGAATGCTTTGTTTTATCTTTATAAACCAAGTAATAGATGATGTAGATACAAGAAATAGCTTGAGGAAGCAAATAATCAAAGTTGAAAATAGAAGAAACAAAATATCATTGATAGGTTAAGGCATAATGTACTTTATCTTTCTATAATAAAGTTTAACTTTCTGGAAAATTTTCTGTTTTACAAGTTTAGAAAATTCAAAAGAAAGACAGAGATAACTAGTTCTTCCAAGTGAATCGCCAATTGTTGTGGCCACCAACAACCCCCCTTCTTATTTAGTGTTATTACTAATACTAAATAAGTGGGGACCCTTAGTAAAAAATTTAAAAAAATGAATTAGTACTTGTATTTCCTTTTTAATAAAACTTACCATCATAAACTTAGGAAAATACATTTGAAAAATCTAAAAATCTTAAATTTCATGATGAGGAAAGGTAAAATCACTCTTTAAGAAATATTGCATCGCATGCCTTAAAACACACTTACGCTAAAAAACCACAGAAAATGCCGATATGCGATGACGCATATCACAAAATCACACCTCGCAAGAAATACATTAACACGAAATGGGCACATACTACGATTATGCGATATTGTAACCATGCGATATTGCGATATAGCGGCAACCGATCTTACGAAAGAATAAAAGAACAATATTGTGATATTGCGATCTTGTGATAATGCGATAGAGCGATTTGCGATATTGCAAAGCAAATCACATTATCGCTCCATCGCAAAATCTTTCGGCTCACTATTCAAAATAATTTTTTTCATAAAATGAGAATTGGTTATGCGCTTTAATGATAATTAACGAGTTAGTTGCCAGTTGTTAATAAAATATGGTTTTGTGTTTATCAAAGAGCCAATTCACGTAAGGTGGTATATTTTTAAGTGTCTTCAGAATTTAAAGCTTTCCCATCACTATTCCTTATCATTGCTCTCACCTCACTTGTAAACTGCAGGAAAGAAGAACAAAAAAATATACAAAGTAGTATACAAGATATTATGGGAAAGAAAGCCAAGGCTCCGATGTCTGAAGATAAAGAAATGGTGCCCTTGCACACAGACACCACATGCAATAGAGACGCGGGTATTACCACTTGGGAAGGCATGTATAATCTACTTAAGGAAGAAAATCCTAAGGTGATGGAGGTTACGGCTTCTGATGGTTCACAAGGGTCTTCCGAAGCATCAGTTGCATATTTAGCCTATTCATTCTTGCACCGGATAGTGGCATGGCCCAAAATTATCCCCTACATAGACATGGTTAAATGGGTACTGGACAACGCGAACATTAAGAAAAGACAGTTTACGGACTTACCGGCTCATTCGCTCAACAAGATTAAAACTTATGTATCATTTGTCGGAGCCACAGGCAACTTATAACAAACAGTTCATAGAGAAGTTTGTCAAAGAAAATGAAGACCTGACAGAATGCACTAAAGATTGGTCAAGGAGAGACGAGCCGCTGAAAAAGGATAAACACGGTATGTATAGTACTGGTTCTCTCACTTCCCCATATTGCTTTTCTACTGTTATGCTCTGTAGACTTTATGAGAGACCAGATATTAACAAATTCTCATCTGAATGGATACCATTGTTGGATGCCACCGTTAATTCTACTATTATGGATTGGTCTAGAATACTGTCAGACAACTTAGCTACTGCCATTGTAAATTACCAGTCTAAAAGAACTGTTTCCCACAGAATTTATCCCCCATTTTACTTATTGGCATATGTAATGGATGCAATTTTCTATGTTTCAAAGTTTCCCATAATGGGATGGAAATGGACAACTCAAGACCCTTTACCCATTCATATTTATCACAAAGAATTGTGGGATTCTAAATTCCCTCCATTTTTCTACAAAATTTGTCATGGAGTTATGTTACCCCTGTACAAAATGTTGTACGACAAAGATGCTCCAAGATGTTCTCCTGAAGCAGAGGCAGATACACTCAGTCGCAAGATGGTTTGGAGAGGAATTGTTTACATATGTCAGGGTATTCAGAAGTGACGTTTTTCCTCATGTCTTACCCTTGTATGTTCCTGATAAACTCATGGCACGAGAAATTGTTTATAAAACCTGTTCAGAAGGGGGTTTGACTAAGGATTTAAAAGACAAAAAGAAGGCTATTTGGCCACAATTTCTCGTAGCTTGTGGAGCATTTTTACTATTTGATGTAGGCCATGCATTCAAGGAAGTAAACAACATAACATGTCTACAATTGTTCAAGTTTCAAAGAAGGTCGTTCGACCCTTATGACATTACAAAGAATTTCACTGCCGCAATCAAAATAAAGGTATTTTCCAAAGAAGAGGATCGTTTTGACGATATGTTCCAACAGAAAATCACACTTGAAAAAATTCTGCACTCAACTCAAACGCGACTCCCTCCGGCAGAGTTTCAGCAGTTCAATACATACAGGGAAAGAAGATTAGCTAATATTCCTTTGGAAAAACTATGCTTAGAACCCGTAAGGGAACCAACTCCAAGTATTAGCCTCAGTGAATGTTCTGGTACAAATAGATCTAAATCCAAGTTCGGGAAAGAAACATCAGCACATTCTAAAAAATCCAAAAGTGACCATGGTAAAAGCGAAGGGTTAGTAAAGTATACTGCCCAATCAAAAGAGCCCGCACAACAACTAGTGTTAACCTCTCTGCAGGTAGATCCTCCCCCTCTCATCGGTCGACCATCATCCGATATAAATGAGCAAGATAAAGAATGGGAGACCTTCAATGATTTAATCAATCTTGAAGGGCAAAGCACAAAGACACTTGTAAGTAATGTACAGGAAATAGAAGATATGGTCACAGGAACAATCGATAATATCTCAGATATGGAACACATTCCTATCACCCCCTCATCTAAACTTATACTCAAGATAGAGGAGATTCCTCCTCTTGATGTATTTTACAATCCACAACATAAGGCAGTAGTGAGAAAACAAATGAAGAAGAGGAAATTGGAAAACGCGATCTCTCATGACACAGAGCAATTAGATGTGTTATGGCAAGATCCTACTATCGATCCAACAAAAAATCTCACCAAATTATCTCAAATTGCAGGAGCTTATGCTTCTGAAACTATTGGTAAAGCATCTGAAGTACAACAACTGCTAAAGGAAAAGGAAGACCTGATACAAGTCTTGCAGCAACAGCTGCAACAAGCCAATGCCAACAACAAAGCATAGAAAAAGCTTGAAAGAATACTACAGGAATTCTAGCGGATGCAGATAAGCTACCAAAACAGTTTGGCTCATAAAGAAAAGCAGTTATAGGATATGCAGGAGATGCACAAGGATGATCCCAAGCTTACAGAATTCATCACATAACCCATTTCCTTGAATGACCAACTACTATAGCAATAGGAAGCATTTGGCCAAAGAATATCACAGTGGAACTCGTATTGTGAAATAAGTGATACAATCACTATTCAAGTCGTAGATTTACGACATGACTATGATTTAATTGATAGATGAGTTACTGAATATTTGGCTTGGCAAGAAACAGAGGAGGGAAAAAGAGCAGGTGCACCAATAATAAATGACAATCATAAAGAAATTCTCTTTAACAAATGGGATACACAGATGAGGGAAGCTGAGCAAGCAGCGGAAGAAGCAGCTGCAGTAGCAAACATCTTTATTAATTGCATAAATGAAAATTTGCATAAAGCAAATCTAATCTCAGAAACCACTCCAAGTTATCTACCAAAGGTACAGTAGCTACAAGCAGTTTGGAAACAGAAGGCTCAAGAAAAGGCAGAATCCATTAAAATATTAACTAAGTTGAATTGGGATTCTTACTGGGCTTATTTAGTGAAACCACACAGCCAGTGTATGACTCTCAAAAGCATCGTCAATTCTGCCGAAAGGATGGCACCAACTCTTGCTGATTCCATTTTCACAGGGAAATTAAAGGCTGAAGTCGGCCAACCGACTCTTCTCAAGCAAATGCTAAATGATTGCGATTTTAAGGAGCAGATATAGAAATAGTTAGATGCTAGTTTTAGATTTTATTTTAGAAATAGTCTTGCTTTATTTTTACCTAGAGAAAGGACGATCATTTAAACTGTATCCTATATTTTTGTAAATAAGTTATTTTTAGATGTAGTTAGTAGTATTTAAACCCTTCTCATGCATTTAGAAAAGGGTCCAGAATTTTATCAAAAATTTGTCCTCAGAACATGCACTTTTTCACCCTCCGAGGAGGTTTTGATGAATGAATGGAACCAAATTTATTGATTTTTGTATTTAATATCTGTTACTGATGTTGCACTTCTGTACTCTTAGTGGATGTTGGGTTGAGAAAAGAGAAATCGTTATCGCTTGAAGCTCATGAGTAGAACTAGTTATAAATGGTACTTCTATCTCTTAATTGTTTCTACCTCTTGTGTTAAAGTGATATTCAAGTTCAGTGGTTTATATATTAATGCGTGAATGCCTGAGTTATCATTTGGCACTTTTGTATGGTGATAGCTATTTATTTATGCTTAATGTATGAGTAGCTTACTGTGCGATATATTTTTCACAACTTTTTCATCTACCTTTTTATGCGAAGTGGTTTATCTATATTGATTTTTTTTCTTATAACAATTGAATGATATTTTTACCAATTGTTATTTGAAATCATTTTAGATCGCATAGCAGAAAGATTAAATCCTGGGTTAGTATAGACTTAGATATTTTTGTTTCTTGGAATACAATTGCATGTCATTAGATTAAAGTTAGAATTAGAGCATCTTAATTAGGAACTGTTAGATCAGAAATATCAAATTCTACACACACACACTCATAGATTGGGAAACTGGTCCCATATCCCCAGTCGAACCCACCACACCAAATGGAAAAGGAGTTGCCAACCAAGGTCCGGACCGTGTGGGTATCCCCCTTGTTGTAGACCCGATTTTCGGGGCTTCAACAAAGCCCAAAGATTATTGTAAGTGATAGAGATCCCATTTTTACCGAAAATTTTTGGACATAATTATTTTCTTGTCTTGGTACTCAGTTAGCTCATAGCTCATCTTATCATCCACAATCTGATGGGAAAATAGAGATAGTAAAAAAATGTTTGGAAGGATAACTTTGTTGCTTTGTATCTGATAAACAGACACAATGGGTCAAATGGTTGCCTTTGGATGAATGGTGGTATAACACTTCCTTCCATACTGCAACAAAAATGACCCCATTTATGGCACTTTATGGATATCAGCCACCATCCATCACATCATTTTTAAGAGAAAATTCTAAGGTTCAAGGAGTGGAACATCACATGGAGCATTAACAACAATTTCTCCAACTCTTAAAGGATAACCTCATATTGGTGCAGAATAGAATAAATAATAGGTAGATCAACATCGCAGTGAAAGAAGTTTTGATGTAGGTGATTGGGTATTCCTACGACTACAACCATATAAAAAAATGTCCCTCAAGCAAGATAAGAAGGATAACAAATTGTTACCAAAGTATTATGGTCTGTACAAGGTTTTGCAAAATATTGGTACTATGGAATACAAATTGGAGCTTCCTACAACTTCTCTAGTGCACCCAGTTTTCCATGTTTCATGTTTAAAGAAGGTTATAGGTGACAAGTTCCCAGTTCAAACAATATTGCCAAAACTTGACAAGGAAGGAAAAATTATATTGGAACCAGAAGCCATCATAGAAACAAGAACTCGACAACTACGAAATCGATCCATTTCAGAGTATCTCATCAAGTGGAAGAACTTATCCGCTGGAGATTCTACATGGGAGGATGAGAATTTTATACAGAAGCATCCAGAACTACTCAAGCGTTGAGGACAACACTCTTTTGAAGGAGAGGGGCATGTTAGGTCCCTATAATACTAGTGATTCCCCCATTAATATTGTAATTGTATCCCTGATTAATGTTATTGTGCTCGTATTGTCCCCATATTATTATTATTGTGCACCATAGAATCTCTCTATTGTTATTTTTGTGCCTATATATTATCATTTTTAAGTTGGCTTGGTTATATTGTGACCCCTTAGACTCCTATATATAGAAAGGAGGTTTTTTCATTTGAATCATCCAAGAATTATTCATTTGTGTAATGCAAAGGAGGTTGCCCCCTCGAAGAGGCTGAATTCTAAGGCGTTCAACTATCTTTTCTATCTTTTTGTGAGCTGGTTTCATAACATCACTTCTCTTAGGGGTCAAATCCATGAGTGGTGGATTATTTCCCAAAATATATCTAACCATAACCTAATGACTAGGGAGGTTAACAAACTCTCCTCTTAATAGAAAATTGATACATTTTCCCATAAAAGACATTTACAAGCATGTATCTACTTCCCATTCTCTCTAAGAAACCTATTTAAACCTATTTACATCATCACAACATAAAAAATGATAAATTACATCAGTTCAAGTCGAATCTAGACTAAGTCAGTTGAGGAAAGTGGCTTTCAGGTGAAAACACAGAGAATTCAGGAAAAAGTGTAGCATGCTAGGAGAAAACGCAATGAATTTGGGAAAATTGGATTTTGTAGGCCTTCCTTGAACTTCAAATTATAATCTTGATGTCTCTTTGGAAACCTGAGGATGTCTGCTACAAGATAGACTCTTCATTAGCTGAAAAATTCCACTTCTAGTACCTCAAAATTGCATTCTCCCATAGGTACTCTGGAAACTTCAGCGTGGTCGTTAGCAGGGTAGCAGAAAGTTGTTTTTTAGGTCGTTTTTGGATTTTTTTCACTTGTAAAATATTGCTAAAAGTAGGCTCCCCTTAGGTTAAAAATGATATATGAACCATGCCAAATCCAAATATGTAAGAGAAAAGTCAATTGGATCTCTCCAACAAAAGCACAGCGCGGAGCACACTGCGTTTTTGTCTCCCGACTGTGTCAAAATGTGGAAACAATTCTGCGTTTTTTTACAACATCAGGGCTCAAATAAGGATCCATATCTATCTAATTGTAAGGATGTTTGGAAAACTAAGATATTTTTGGTTATTCTGTATGTTAGTAAGATAAACCTCCTCCTGTTTTCAAAAATAGTTTCCCATTTGTTTAGAATTGAAGTTTTAAGTTAGTCACTTAAACTTAGAAAAGCGCAACACGCTCACAACAAAAATGGAGCGAAACGTTTGGACAGTGATTTCTAAACCTTCCCAGATGAGTTTGGGGCTGCAAGTGGTATGGTATGGGATGTATTCTAGACAATAGAGTCATCAAGGGCTGCAAACACCTTCTACAGGACACCTAAAAAATCAATATCCCGAGACTAATCTAGAAGTGCAACAACTCTCTTTTAGCAACTATATTTTGGGAATTTATCCTAGATAATTACGTTGTAAGGCATTTCCCTTTGAAATGAATTTCCCCAGCCGTCACTGTGTCATATTGTTCACCATGTATTTGTGGTGTTAGACAATTGAACAAAATTTGATCGTTGATCCAACACTGAAACGGTTCATGAATTTTCGTCCTCGCCGCTCACCCTAAGATCTCGCTCATTGTTATGGACATTTTTGGGAACTTCAACCCCAATCATAAATGTCCATAAAATGAGGGCTCCTAAGTCCCTAAAAGTGTTGCTTCACTGCCTAAAGGAACAAGGCTAGCTGATTACATCATCTCCCAGAAGTTCTCCACTAAAAACTGCTCAAAAATGGTCAAAACCGGACCATACTGAATACCCAGTGCAGAGGGTGCGATGCATATCACCTTCCTAGTGTACGGGGTGTGATGCATACTAAATAGCCCCTCTGTAGGGTGCAATGGTCGGGAATGGACAAATGGCAGGGACAATTTGCGAGGTGGAAGATCATGGAATCTTCCTAAAGCTTCCCCTCTGACACTTGCCTCTCTGTTTTCGACCAGGGATGAGTAAGAGATCATCATTCTCCAAGTGGAATCAGGAACTATCAGAGAGAGGACACTAATCAAGACCCCAGAAGATGACTCACCCCTCTAAAATAATCTATATATGGATCCCTCATCACAGAGATCCAGAGGCTAGAATCTTGTATCTTGTAGAGAAGTGTTGTTGGTTTTTTGGTGTAACTTCATAGTGTTGGTGATCTAAGCTTTACTTGAGGTGAAGAAGGGATTTCTTGCTGGAGGATGATGCTGGGTCAAAACATATGGTTGTAATCCTCTTGCTACTCTTGATCTTAATAAAGTTATTCAAGTTTTCCTCCATATTCTTGTGTACTTGTTTATATATGCATTTATATGGTTAACATACATCTGATCTTGTGTTATTTATAGATATAGATCTTCATTTCTTCGATAGTAGTATGTTTATGTGATTTCACAGGTTCTCTTTGAAGCTAGGAAAATGAAGAAGAAGCAACAAAGCTATATCAAGAAGGAGAGGAAATAAAGCGCAAGACTCAGGTTGGTCTTCTTGGTTCTCATCTTGTCTATTTCCATAAAAGAAAACAATAGTAGACTTTACTTGTTTGTTTCTAAGATAGCCACCCATCTTATTGGGAATAGCAGCATCCAAATGGACACTATTCCTGGTAACAAAATGGCGACTCCATTGGGGATCTACTAGATTACTTGTTAGCGTATCTATCCTTGTTTATTTTATAAACTTACAAATGGAACCTGAAGTCAAGCCAGCTAGCCTTCGAACTGCATTTGTTATACAAATTCAAAGTAGATCAATGCTACTTCAGTCTATCTCTTGGTTTTGTTTATGAATTAAAAAATAGATCTGAAAGCAATCTAATTGCCCTAAGTGGTGGCTCTAGTAACCTCTTTAGATCACCCATGTGTTTTACATACACTGATCTTTACTTACTCGGCCTAAACACCTGAACTAGATTGCAAACTGTGAGTGAAAACCTGTTTGAAGTCTTGCACTAGTACCATCACACCATGCCTTCAAGGCAGTCTGTATGCATCGCACTTCCTGAGTGCAGTAGGTGCGCTACATACTAGTTTCACTGTGTAATAGGTGCGATGGTCAGGGAGGGTTAAATTTACCCTCAGACTGTGGTTTTTTCTCATTGTTTTCAGTCCTATTCAGGAGTTTTGCTGTCTGTAGTGAGTGTACTTCTGTGAAAACCCCCTTTTCTTGCATTATTCCGCCTCCTTAGTGCAAAGAACTGTAAATGTTTTTATGTATTGTGCGTCGTTTTTAGTTCTCTTTTGCAAAAAAGTAGCATAGTCGAACTGTCGTCTCTAGATCTGAAAGTGTCATAGCTATCGTTTT
>APFE031734924.1:0-43892 GCA_000404065.3 Pinus taeda | reverse complement strand
GAGATAGAGAGAAAATATTAGGGAGAGAGATGTGGAGAGAGAGGGGGAGAGGGAAAGGTTGAGGGGGAGGGAGGGGGAGCGAGGATGGGAAAGGGAGGAATTGGGGTTCTGGTTGGGAATGGGAAAGGGGGAGAGGGAGAAAGCGAGAGGTAGTGGAGGGGAGAGAGTGGTAGATGGAGAGAGAGAGAGAGAGAGAGAGAGAGAGAGAGAGAGAGAGAGAGAGAGAGAGAGAAGGCAGGGGGGAGGGGGAGAGAGACAAAGGGGTTAGGCAGAGGGAGAGGGGGAGATGGGTATGGGGAGAGTGAAAGAGAGAGAGGGTGGCAAAGAGATTTTGTTTTTACAAATTCTCTATTTTCCACATTTGATATATTATATGCATGACACAATAACTTAATAAGTCTAGAATTATATTGAAAATAACCGTCATAGTGTAGATTTCATATTTTAAGTATAATTTTATCAAATCTGTTCCGATAAAATTTCCAATGTAATATCCATGATAATTTACGAATCATATTGGTATCAGAGCAACTCTATTTGGGTATTTTGTGGGAAATTAGAAGGGATCCAAAATCAGTTTTAGAAAAAAAACCCCAACCATGGTCATTGAATCTATTAATAACTCTTAAGATGTGGCAAAGGAGAGGTTCTCAAGGATAGAAGAATAGGTCATCGATATCATCCATAACATGAAGCCCCTTACGGAACTCTAGTGAACAAGTTAGGAATCGGAGAGGATGGAGGTTCCAACTTAGACGTTAGTTCAGAGGGGAGATCATGGGATAGGGATGAACCAGAGAGGGATTCTAAGAAAGAACATGGAAATGAACAACCCAATTCAAGTGTCATGAACCATTCACAATTTTTGTTCAAGATGGAAGAGAAGGTCTACATGAACCATTCACTTGGTTGTTTTTCCTTTCCTGAGGAACCACAACGATGAGTGGTTTTATTACCCAGCCTCTTGACCATTACATGTTTTGAGCAGTTCCACCATTGCTGGAACCAGTTGCTACCCTTTATACCACTTGTTCCTCTAGGACAAGTCGTCTTTAACGCTCTTTTCTGACTTGAAAAATGAAAATATAGCCGAGTTGTCCCTTTCGACTCATTAAACAAAGCAGTGAAGATATCCTTCCAAACATTTGTTTACTATCTCAGTTTTCCCATCGGATTGAGGATGATAAGATGAGCTATGAGCTAATTGAGTACCAAGACAAGAAAATAATTATGTCCAAAGACTTCAGTGGAAATGGGATCTCTGTCACTTACAATAATCTTTAGGTTTCCATGTAGCTTTTGAACCGTTTCCATAAATGCAGTAGAAACTGTACTGGCTTTAAATGAATGTGATAATGCACAAAAGTGTGCATACTTGGTAAGTCTGTCAACTACCACCATGATGAAACTCTTTCCCTCAGACCTGGGTAACCCTGTGATAAAATCCATTGAAACCTCCTCCCAACATTGGCTTGGAATGGATAAAGGTTGCAATAGACCCGGTGTCTTAATTGTTTCAACTTTATTTTTTTGGAAAACTAAACATTCTGCCACAACCTTTTGAATATCTGATTTAAGTCCATCCCAAAAAAATCCTTCTTAACCCTGTGGTAAGTTTTTAAAAATCTTGAGTGCCCTCCTAAGGGATAAGTGTGCAATTCCATAAGAATCTTCTTTTTTAGCTGGGAATTATTACAGAGGTATAAGCGATCTTTGTACCATAACGAATCATTTTTCTAGCTAAATGTATCAGATGTACTGGAATCCTGTTGTAACTTTCGAATAAGTGCCCAAACTTCTTCGTCATTCTTCCATTCCTCCCTTGCTTAGTTTACCCAATCTGGTTGGATAATAGAAATGGCGCACAACAATGCTTCCACATCCTCATCCTTTCTTGAGAGTGCATCTGCCACCACATTTTCTTCCCTTTTTTGTAGATGATTTCAAAGTCATAACCCAACATCTTTGTGACCCACTTTTGTTGCTCTTCAGAGGATAATCTTTGTTCTAAAAAGTATTTAAGGCTATCATGGTCCGTTTTTACCTTGAAGTGTCTTCCCATTAGGTAGGGTCGCCATTTCTTAAGTGCATGGAGTATTGCCAACATTTCCTTCTCATAAATAGCTTTTGTAAAAAACTTCCCTTGTTGATGACTTTCAAAAGCAATGGGTCTTTCATCTTGCATTAGAACAGCACCAATTCGATTTCCTGAAGCATCACATTCCACATAAAGGTTTTTGTGAAGTCCGGTGTAGCTAAGACCGGTGCTTGGCACATTGCCTCTTTAAGATGTTCAAAGGCCTTTGTTGCTTCCGGAGTCCATGAAAATGAATCTTTCTTTCATAATGTTGTTAGAGGTGCTGCTATTCTCCCATAATTCTTAACAAACTTGCGATAATACCCTGTCAACCCAAGAAATCCTCGTAGATGCTTTATGGATGTGGGGATTTCCATTCCTTAATGGCTTTAATTTTGCTAGGGTCTACCTTAACTCCTTCATGAGATACAATATGACCCAGATATTCCACCTCTTGGACTCCAAAGAAACATTTGGATCTTTTTGCATATAATTGTTTCTCCTCCAATAGTTGTAGCACCTTGTCAACATGTTCAACATGATCCTTCCAAGATTTGCTATAGATTAGTATATGATCAAAAAATACTAACACAAATTTTCTAAGGAATGGTTTGAAAATTGAATTCATCAAACCTTGAAATGTTGAAGGTGCATTGGTAAGGCCAAAAGGCATGACCAAAAATTCACAATGACCCTGATGAGTTCTAAATGTTGTTTTCAGAATGTCTTCAATCTTCATTCTGATTTGATGATATCCTGAATGAAGATCCAACTTGGTGAAGTAAATTGATCGATGCAATTCATCCAGTAATTTATCAATGACAGGAATGGGAAACTTATCTTTAATAGTGAGCTTGTTGAGCTCCCTATAATCCGGACACATGCACCATGATCCATCCTTCTTGTGCACCGATACTACTGGAGCAGAGAAAAAACTTTGACTCAGTTGAATTATACCAGCCTCTAGCATTTCTGCAACCATATGTTCAATTTCACTCTTTTGGGCATAGGTATATCTGTACGGCCTGATGTTTGGAGGAACACTTCTTGAAATCAGATGAATAGCATGATCATGATCATGCATAGGTGGGAGACCTTTGGGAGTCTCAAATACCTTGGAATGATTGTCCAGGACTTTTTGGAGATTTGGAGAAATAGATGATTCCGATGTGGAAACATCTAGCGATCATAATTGTGCAATTACACCTCTTTGTTCCTTTTTTAGAAGCTTTGTCATAACATTAGAGCTGATTATCTTTCTTGGTTTCCCTGCAATACCCCTGTTAGTGCTCAAATCTGCCTTAGGCTGAAGGAAGGCAGGATTCAAGATAACATCATACCACGCTCAGCCTCGTAGCTAGCCCTACGAGGACAAGAGAGGGCTCTCTCCGGGTCTATCTCAGCAAAAGATGTCAAATAGGGCTTGAGATGACCTAAATGCAAAACTAATAATGATTTTAGGCTAGTAAATAAATACGAAAGAAGTATTTTGATTAATAGGCTGGGTTTCTGGGCTTTATGGGACCAAGGAACAACATGAGCAGAGAAGTTAAATCAAAGACACAGGGTGTTTCATGAGGCAAGATAGGCAAGAGATTTAGCAATTAAAGTCGAATAATATGGAGTGGAAAGACAGTTGAGAGGCTAAAAAGGGCATATGTGATGAATCCTTTTCAGACAGAAGAAGCCACACAGAATATGAACACTTTCCCAAGGCAAAGCAGTAAACTGAATTCTACCTTTCTCACTTAAAAGCATTTCGCAGGAAATGATCATGAATGAAATGTAAACATAACAGGATACATATGAAACAGAGAAAAAACACATTTCAAAACTCACACCATAGGAATCTCATGAACTAGAGCTGCAACCTTTCATTAATTCTCTTTCAAAAACTATACAGTGAAGTTTTCCTCCACACTTCTCCCAAAATTCTCCAACCCCTTACAAATGATTTATCATACAATAAATAAACTCTACTATGGAAAAACAAATTGACCAAACATAGGGGGCTCTTTAATCATTAACTAATAAAAGCTGGAAAGCCAACCACCTATTCTAAAACAGAGCAACGTTACATGTGAAATTTGTTGATAACCACAAGGAGGCAACACCTATAGTGTAGATCTCGTAACTGAAGACAAACATAGGCAATCCCACCTATCTTCCTACTGTTGTAGATATCTTCTCTTTATATTTAGGCATTTGGTTTTTGACTTTTCACCTTCTCATTTAAATGAAACCTATTTTAATAAAAATAGAAAAACCCACCCATAAAAATAGCAACCGAAAACCAACGGTACCAACAGAATAGCTTGTGGAGACACGTAGCAACAGGGCATCAATAATTCTTACAGCAATTGATCCGTCTATACACTCTGACATGTGAGAAGCTTCGAATTTCTCTAGAATACTAACAAACTCCTAGAATTCTGGTCTCTTTTATGGATTTTAAAACCGACATTCTACAAGCGGACAATGTTTTGGAAATATGGGCCTAGCATGCTCGGGTGTCATCTAGCGATATGTGCCTCAATCTTCATGCATATAACCATGGTTTAAAGTAATGCCAACGTCCACTAACACTAATAAGTTGAATCAATCAATTTTTTATCGAAGCAGTGATGATTTTTCGTTTTGGAGGCTCTGTGCGCCGTGCACAAACCCAGTGCGTCGCGACCTATCGTCAACATGATTCCGGCTTCCTTTTGGGAGCAAACCTTAATCCAAATAATCTTTTGCAAACCAGGAACATGTAGTCTGGACTATTTCGTTTCATTACCACATTTCTTTTTATTAGTACCAATTGCTTCCAGGACCGAGGAATGTTGTTTTGGCAAGAATTATTTCCTTCTCAGGCTCAAGAGCATGAAGGATCAAATCTGGACAAAGAACATTGATGGAGGCTTGACCTATCAATTCCGTGCGATTTCTGGGCAATTTAGATGAGTTTGGACCCTTTTTAAGGCCTCTGGCTGTATGCACTGCGCGGGAGGCCCAATGCACCGCGCCTCCTGAGTGTGCCATGCCCGTGTTAAAATGCACTGTGCGGTCGCGCCCAGTGTGCCGCGCATCCCCAGTGCATCGCGACACCCAACCTATGCACCGCGTACACACTAAGCACAGTCATAGCTTGAGAATTAACAAGTTTTCCTTCTCTTCTACTAAACTCTGATTTCAATCGACCTCTTGAGTGCCAATGACATGAATAAATATAGAAATATGTGTATCAAGCCATAGCTTTGATTTCTTCACATTAGAATTGGCATTTCTTCACTTTGATTTTTGGCTGAAACGATGGCTTTTTGGTTGATTCTTGCAAGAGATGGTGGCATGTCTTCGACAAAGGATCATGGCGAGGCTGTATGTGAACATCTTCAACTGAAAAACTTTGAATAATTCCATTTTTGAAAGCAAATTTAATGATTTCTTCTTCAAAATAGAGTTTTGAAGAATAATCTCTCTTGAGCCTTATTTGATGATGAAATTTCGTAATGGAAACTGATTTGGAACCTCTCATGCAGACTCAGTCGACGAAACCCTAGACCTAAAAACTCTAAAGACTCTTTGCTGACCAAAGACCATCCATGACTATAAATGGCTGAAACATTGAATTTGATGAATTCTGATGAACTTTAATGATCAATCACAAACCAGCAGATAAAACATGAGAGGAATGAGAAAACCACGCCCTTCCGTCAGATAATGACATGCTCCCTAGTGAAATGCAATTGAGTGAAACAAGCAAGACACATAAAAATGAAATGCAAAAAGAGTTTTTGATCTCTGACGAAGGACTGACAAGACCGACTCTAACATTGGCTCCAATGGGGATGGTAGCTCCTTGGAGGTGCCAAGAACAACAGATCTCTGGGAGAGCTAGACAGTGCCTTCATCCATTAGGCAATAGAGTCCAAATCAAAACCAGACGGTTAACTACTTTACTGACTGAAAATTTAACTCAAACTAACTTGATGCAAACTGAAATGATTAAAAAACTTGACTCTAACAAACTAACTCAAAATGACTAAGAGATGACCTTAAAACTCAAAGCTTGATGGTAGTACATGACCACCTGTGTTTCTTACTAGACAATATATGATCAAATGATATCAAAATGCCAATCTAACCAATAAAGCATATGCCTTCTTGACTGATTCTCCGGATCAGATCTTCTGGTCAACAATAGATACTTGTGATTGGGCATCCAAAAATATAGTCGACCATGATCTTATTTATCACTGAATACTGCAATAATGGCCTTCACTACTGACTGCAACAAATCTGCCATTGGATCCTGAAAAACATGAAGTCTTTCCTCCTGCTGAAAGAGCAAGGTGTCTTTCTCTCTTGATTCAGATCTCCCTTCATAGTGTACTTCAGTAAAAGTATGTTCCTGGTCCTCAAAAAATTATGAACAAGTAGATGAGCATATCTCTTCTTCAAAACACATCTCAAAACATGAGACATATGAAGAAGAGTCTGAAAGGGAATCTTGAATGTTCTGATCTTCAGCAGTTTGACTATATTGTGGATCATCTTCATATGATATGATAGCTAGATTGTCTTTACATTCATCAATCATAAGAAAAGAAACTTCAAATGATTCTTGAAACCCAACACAATCATTTATATCATCTACCATAAATTCATCCAGAGGAACTGTTTCACTTACTTGACCGCAGATCTCATCTTGTTGTTTATGAACTGACTGGATTTCCTCTATATGAAGGCATTGTTCTGATGGCATGAGAACATTTGGATCCATAACTCTGTCTTCTTCATTCCATATGATTTCAGCAGTAGAGTTCTCCTTCATGGAATTTAGTATGAGGTATTCTTGGTCATCACAATCTGAATATGGATCTGAAATAGCTGTCTTGACCTCATCACATTCTGAAATTAGAACTGGACTTCCTTGCATGCTGGACAGATCTGAAACAAAACTTTGTCTTTCATCATTTGCAACCATATGGCAATCTTCAACCTGCTGACCTATAAAGCTACTTACAGGACTGTCATCCTTTTCAAAAGAGGAAGAAGTTCCACCATCACCTTCTTGACCATGTGCACACTGCAGATCTGCGTTAACTTGAGCTGGAACATGACTGTTCAAGAGTTGATCTATCTCGTCTTCAGACAGAGGAGATAATACCTTTTGTTTTCTTTTGCTCAAACAGTGATTGTCTTCATTGATTTCAAGTGAAGGAGTATACAGATTTTCCTCATACTGTTGATCCATTTCATGTAATTCCCGTTGACTGTCAAAATGCAAAATTCCTTCATCTTCCATCGTACTAAGATCTTGATCCTACTGTAAATTTTCCTGATCATCTTGATGGGACTCCTCTAGTTTCTCTTCATGTTGCCGAAATGGATTCTTGTACAGAGCCTCCATGATCTCATCATCCATGAAATTATCATCTTCATAATATTTTTCAAGGTTTTCAATAAAACCATAAGCATGCTTGCAATAGTCCTGGACTAAATTTAATGATGGATAAGATTCTTTATATCTTTCAATGAACAGGGCATGAAAATCCTTTAAACAGTAAATACAGGCAGGCGGAAAATTTTCATACCAAGATTTGGCTTCACCTTCTAGAGTGGCTAGGAATATCTTCATCAAGCAATCTTTAGGAAAATCCATCTTCAACTTGCGGATATGCATGTGAAATCTAACCAGATGTAAAGCAGCATCCTTCCTACCATCATCTTTAAACGTAGGCAAATTCCTTGACCAATCTACCTTCGGTATCTTATTTGGAAAGCCTGGAATGTGATCTCGGCTCATGGGAGCATATCTTCTTGCAACCTGTTCCATCTTGAAAACCTTAAGGCTATTGATCTTCCTGCAGTGGAGTCACCATGAAGGATCGATTGCTGGATTCTTTAGTGAATGGAGTCGCCAGGTGAATGATTTTAGCATTCTTATGTCTGATCGTTGTCCACCATCAACAATCAGATCTGAACTTGATACATGTACTGGGGCAATTAACAAGTTAGATGTCATGTTTACAAGCTAGACCGGAGATTGAATGAAGCAGCATTTATCTACTTCACTGATGCATAGCAAAAGCGTTTCGAAGGCTACCTGGTGTGATTTCAGGCTCCGTCTATAGCTTATAGATCAAATGACATCAACAAGCAAACCATTTCTTCTCCCCAGTGGAGTCGCCACTATGTTAGTGCTCAAATCTGCCTTAGGCTAAAGGAAGGTAGGATTCAAGATAACATCATACCACGCTCAGCCTCGTAGCTAGCCCTACGAGGACAGGAGAGGGCTCTCTCTGGGTCTATCTCGGCAAAAGATGTCAAATAGGACCTGAGATGACCTAAATGAAAAATTCATAATGATTTTAGGCTAATAAATAAATAGGAAAGAAGTATTTTGATTAATAGGCTGGGTTTTCTGGGCTTTATGGGACCAAGGAACAACATGAGCAGAGAAGTTAAATCAAAGACACAGGGTGTTTCATGAGGCAAGATAGGCAAGAGATTTAGCAATTAAATTTGAATAATATGGAGTGGAAAGATAGTTGAGAGGCTAAAAAGGGCATATGTGATGAATCCTTTTCAGACAGAAGAAGCCACACAGAACATGAATGCTTTCCCAAGGCAGAGCAGTAAATTGAATTCTACCTTTCTCACTTAAACGCATTCAGCAGGAAATGATCATGAATGAAATGTAAACATAATAGGATACATATGAAACAGAGAAAAAACACATTTCAAAACTCACACCACAGGAATCTCATGAACCAGAGCTGCAACCTTTCATTAATTCTCTGTCAAAAACTGTACAGCGAAGTTTTCCTCCACACTTCTCCCAGAATTCTCCAACCCCTTACAAATGATTTATCATACAATAAATAAACTCCACTATGGAAAAACAAATTGACCAAACATATGGGGCTCATTAATCATTAACTAATAAAAGCTGGAAAGCCAACCACCTATTCTGAAACAGAGCAACGTTACATGTGAAATCTGTTGATAACCACAAGGAGGCAACACCTGTAGCGTAGATCTCGTAAGTAAAGACAAACATAGGAAATCCCACCTATCTTCCTGCTGTTGTAGATATCTTCGCTTTGTATTTAGGCATTTGGTTTTTGAATTTCACCTTCTTGTTTAAATGAAACCTATTTTAATAAAAATAGAAAAACCCACCCATAAAAATAGCAACTGAAAACCAACGCTACCAACAGAATAGCTTGTGGAGACACGTAGCAGCAGGGCATCAATAATTCTTACAACAATTGATCCGTCTATACACTCTGACATGTGAGAAGCTTTGAATTGCTCTAGAATACTAACAAACTCCCAGAATTCTGGTCTCTTTTCTGGATTTTGAAACCGACATTCTACAAGTGGACAATGTTCTGGAAATATAGGCCTAGCATGCTCGAGTGTCATATAGCGATATGTGCCTCAATATTCATGCATATAACCATGGTTTAAATCAATGCCAACGTCCACTAACACTAATAAGTTGAATCGATCTAATTTTTATCAAAGCAGTGATGATTTTTCATTTTAGAAGCTCTGTGTGCCACGCACAAGCCCAGTGCGCCTCAACCTATCATCAACATGATTCCAACTTCCTTTTGGGAGAAAACCTTAATCCAAATAATCTTTTGCAAACCAGGAACATGTAGTCTGGATTGTTTCGTTTCATTACCACATTTCTTTTTATTAGTACCAACTGCTTCCAGAACCGAGGAATGTTGTTTTGGCAAGAATTGTTTATTTCTCAGGCTCAAGGGCATGAAGGATCAAATTTGGACAAAGAGCATTGATGGAGGCTTGACCTGTCAATTCCGTGCAATTTCTGGGCAATTTGGACGAGTTTCGACCCTTTTTAAGGCCTCTGCCTGTATGCGTGGCGCGGGAGGCCCAATGCGCCGCGCCTCCTGAGTGCGTCGTGCCCATGTTAAAATGCACTGCGCGGTCGCGCCCACTATGTCGCACCTCCCCAGTGCGCCGCGACACCCAGCCTATGCACTGCACACACACTAAGCACAGTCATAGCTTGAGAATTGACAAGTTTGCCTTCTCTCCTACTAAACTCTGATTTCAATCGACCTCTTGAGTGCCAATGACATGAATAAATATAGAAATATGTGTATCAAGCCATAGCTTTGATTTCTTCACGTCATAATTGGCATTTCTTCACTTTGATTTTTAGCTGAAACGATGGCTTTTTGGTTGATTCTTGCAGGAGATGGTGGCATGTCTTCAGAAAAGGATCATGGCGAGGCTGCATGTGAACATCTTCAACTGAAAAACTTTGAATAATTCCATATTTGAAAGCAAATTTAATAATTTCTTCTTCAAAATAGAGTTTTGAAGAAGGATCTCTCTTGAGCCTTATTTGATGATGAAATTTCGTAATGGAAATTGATTTGGAACCTCTCATGCAGAGTCAGTTGACAAAACCCTAGACCTAAAAACTCTAAAGACTCTTTGCTGACCAAAGACCATCCATGACTATAAATGACTGAAACATTGAGTTTGATGAATTTTGATGAACTTTAATGATCAATCACAAACCAACAGATACAAACATGAGAGGAATGAAAAAACCACACCCTTCCGTCAAACAATGGCGTGCTCCCTAGCGAAATGAAATTGAGTGAAATGAGCGAGACACATAAAAATGAAATGCAAAAAGAGTTTTTGATCTCTGACGGAGGACTGACAAGACTAACTCTAACAACCCCTTAATTCAACCTCCTTTCCTTCTATAGAAATTTGATGAAAAGTTCTTGAAAATTAAAAGCTATTGTACCCAATGATTGTAGCCATTGGACTCCTAGTACAACATCAGCACCTCCCATCGGAATGGAAAGCATTGGGCTAGTCAATCAATACATATTCTCCCATGGATAGCTTGACATTATGGCATTTCCAGAGCAATTTATTGTTCCTCCATTTGCAATCATCACTTGACACTCTGGTGCTGGATATAGGAAGCAATTCAATTCTTTTGCTACCTTACAATGATTAAAATTGTGGGTGCTTCCTGAATCAATCAAAACTATTACCTTTTTCTTCTTGATTTGTCCTTCTATCTTGATGGTTTGAGGAGTGGTAATTCCCGCTAATGCATTACAAGATATGGACGGATTTATTTGTTCTTCATCTAGCCTTTGTTTCTAGAGTATGTCCTCTTCTTTTGACATTTCTTGCTCCTTTTCTTCTTTCTCTTCACAACCTATGTAGAATAATTTATTCTTAGCACACTTATGACCCTTAATGTATTTGTTATCACAACTGTAACAAAGCTCTTTTGCTCTTTTTTCTTCCAATTTTTGTGGTGTCAACCTTATAGGTTGTGGAAGACTAGGGGCAACAAAACTTCCATCTTTATAGTTGTGAGTGGTATGCTTCCTGGTTGCCATAATTTTGCTTTCCATTTTTCTTGCTAACCTGAATGCCTTCTCTAATGAATCAGGTTCCCAAAGGTGAACATCATGTTGGATATTATCCTTTAAAGACCCTATGGACACATCAATCCTATGCTCTCTGGAATATCTTTTACCCTTATGTTCAATTTTTGGAACTCCTCAATGTGCTCCATTATTGAACCCTTTTGTTTGAGACTTATCAATTGGCTAAAAAAAGTGTTTCTTTTTGTATCCTCATAATGTGCTATCAATTCTTCCGTAAAAATTTCCCAAGTGATAATTTTTTTACGAGAGCAAACCATTGATACCATACAAACTGATTTGGTTCCAAATATAAAGTTGCCATACGTACCTTTTGTGTGTTTTGCACATTATTGAGATCGAAAAATTGCTCCATCTGTAATATCCATGTTGTAGGATCCTTGCCATCAAACTTCCTCATATCGATTTTTGGAATATGGTGGGTCTTAGATCCAAAATTAGACTCTATGGAATCATGATTAACATTTATTTTGTTCTCATCATGAGTTTCCTTTAGTACCCTTTCACCATTAGTGACCATTTCTTATAGCAACTTATTCATATTTACCTTCAATTCTTCCATCATATCATCCACGCCATCAATTTTAGCATCCATGCCATTCATCTTAGCTTCCATGCCATCCATCTTAGCTTCTATGCCTTTCTTTAAACAATCCTTCTTAGCTTCTACACCTTTCTTTAAACCATCCATCTTAGCTTCTACAACTTTCCTTAAAACATCCATCTTAGATTCTGTTTCTTTTTGTGCAAGTGACACTTGTTGCACTTGTTCTTGTAATTTTGATATATCATATAGCATTTCTACTTCTTCTTCATGAGTCGTGCTAGAGATTTCAGGTTCCTTACTAGGAATTTTCATTTTCTTTCCTTGGGGCATCAGTTACCGATAATAATTCTCTACTAGCCCTTTGAATTCCTTCGAAATAAATTTTCAAACCAATCTTAAGCAAAAATTTAAAAGAATCTACACACCTTTTTTTCACTTTGTAGGAGCTCAATATTGCCTCTGATGTATCTCTTTAATTTCAGATCATCCAGTTCTGAAATTGCAACTTGTGGTAGCCCTCTATGTCCTCTTTCCAATGACACTAGTCTAATCCAAATTGGATTCTCCAAGGAAGAGTTATGCGAAATCTCCCACAGTGACCTGATTATAGACTAGTTCAGTAGAGAAAACTTGTACGATGTGCCACGAGTCACTGTTTCGACCTTTGGCTCTAAAAAATATATACAAGAAACTACAGTCCGTCCTCTTTTTGCACCTTCTTACGAAATTTCAATCCAATGCTCAAAGAAAAAGTTATGATGATTTCCCCAGGTCACCTGTTTGGAATGTGATTCAGGAGTTTGCAAAAAGACCAACTTCCTCATATCATATCTCTGCAAATATCTCTGCAAATATAGTGCAAAAAGCTCTGAAATTTGGACCCGAGATTTAGTGTGATGTCTTCTCAAATGGGTTTTGTTTTTATCTTTTGAAACGTAGCATAAAAAAGTTAGAGCGAAAATGCCACGATGACCTGTTTGGAGCAGCGAAACCCTAGAATCCAAAGCTCTGATACCAAATGTTATGAAACCAACTCAAGAAAAAGATAGAAAAGATATATCAACGCCTTAAAATTCAGCCTCTTCGAGGGGGAAACCTCCTTTACATTACATAAATGAACAATTCTTGGATGATTCAAATGACAAAACCTCCTTTCTATATATAGGAGTCTAAGGAGTCACAATATAACCCAGCCGACCTAACAATAATAATATAAAGCCACAAAAATAACAATAGAGGGATTCTATGGGGCACAATAATAACAATATGGGGGCAATAGGGGCACAACAATATTAATAAGGGGTACAACTACAATAGTAATGGGGTAATCACTAGTATTATAGGGACCCAACAAGATTACTAAAGAGTAACATCTTGCACTAGATTTTTGTGCATGGGAAGATCTTAGGGAAGAAAATTTGAATAAATTAGGATTGCGGTACCTTCATGATGTGTAATGTGTGCTAAGGTTGAAGAATAAAATAACATCTATTATTAGAATGTGATTAGAACAAAGAAGTCTTGTTGCCTTCCTTTAGTGAGTTAAGCCTTAGAATTCATTTGCTTACTACTTATGAAGAGATGTTGTTGACCTAGAATAAACTCTACCTTGGGACCTTCAAAAATAGAAAACACTTTAAGGGATTTTATATAGCTCTTCCAAAATTCCCTTTTAGAAGATTTGGTTCGCTAGGAATAAAGTGATCTTCAATAACAAATGGAATAAGCTAGCACAAAAAAAAAACATCCAAGTAAAAAACACTCTTATTCGAATATCTTCAAACCAAATTCAAATGCAAGGATGAAGGGTTGGATTGTTATGATGGCCACCAGTTGAAGCAATTCAATTTGATTTTTGAAGATTCTCACTCTTTAATATCTAAAATAGGTTGTTTCATTTCATGGTAAGTTTAGAAGGAGAAACAAAAATTTCAACACTAGAGAATGCAATAGATTATATTTTCCCTATTTTTTTTAGGAGCTTCAAAGAATAACTTAGGGGTGTCAAGTGCAGGGGAGAGGGGGAGTCTTCATGATACTTGAGTAAACACAATATATCAGTATGCTTATGGTCTAGGGAATATATCTAATAATATGTTTAACACATATGTATTGTGGTGTGATCTCTTAATAGCCAAGGAGGAAGTTAAAATGTCCATAATAGTCTTTGGAGATTCAATGTTGATCATCAAAGTAATGGTAGGCCAATCCATTATGAAAGGGTCCAAATTAAAAACTCCTCCCTAAAATCAAGTGAGATCTCTAAAAGAGTTTCATTCTTTCACATAAATAAATAGTTGAATGAGGAAGTAAATCATTGGGCTAAGTTTTCCTTTGGACTTAATCTTGCAACATTGTCAAAAAATTAGGTTTTGGACTTTAGAACAATCCCCTAAATTCATAATCAAGTCGTTATTAACTAGCATAGATCCAGATCCTTCAATACCTTGAAATCATGTGGAAAAGCGGTGACTGGTAAGAGCTAGGGTTTACAAAAACTATTCAGGCGTTGAATGCCATGGAGGGACGTAAAGGGGTGAGCTCCACTCCCTCCTACAGTTAGGCAGTCTCTAGCCAAGGCAAGAAACTGTTGGAGGTTGAAAAAGGTCTTTCAGGAGGAGGGAAAGGGAACATCGACGATGCACAGGAGCAGATTAATAAAAGGGAGGAAGACAGATTAAAAGAAAAAGAGGAAGAGGAGAAGAAACAAGAAGTAGAAAACAAAAAAGAAAAGGGTCCATGTAAGCCTGAGACCGTGTCACACCCAGAGTGGTATTAAGTGATCCAGCACTGCAAGCACATAGGGATCACATGAGGACTTATGCTATAATTTGTAAGTTCATGGGGTTATGGCCCATAGAGAAGGTGCTACAGGCATGGATTAAATATCACTGGAAACCTAAAGGGGATATAGACCTACATCTTGGGTCAAAGGGTTTCCTTACTGTAGTCTTTACTAACATCGAGGATAAAGACAGGGTGTTTGAAGGAGGACCCTACTTCTACGCAGCTGCAAGCCTCTATATGCGGCCTTGGATGATGAATTTTGTCCTAGAGCGCGAGACTTTCACTTCGGTCTCGATTTGGGTATGACTCTACTCCTTACCTCTAGATTACTGGCAACCAAAATCTTTATCAGCAATAGGAAAAAAATTAGGGAGTTTTGTTAAAATATCTAAGGAAACCATAAGGGGAAAGTACACCTCCTTTGCCCGTATATGTGTGGAAATGGATCTCTCTGGAGCTCTATAGAGGAGGTGATCCTAGTAGTTTTTGATGAAGAATGGTTGCAAATAGTGGATTATGAACATATTCCTTTTAGATGTCACAAATGCCATGAACATGGGAATCTATTCAGAGAATTCCCTCTCAACAAAAATAGAGAGTAGAAGTAAAGTTACAGTAGGGAAAGACACTGAGAGACTTCATAAAGTGGGAAATAAAGGAAAAGGAGGTAAAAGGTTGCAAAAGAGAAACCACACAGAGGGGCAACAGGCAAGTCCAAACAAGTACAAAGTACTAGAAGAAGAGGAAGAGGTAACAAAGGTAGATCAGGTCATGGAGGGTAGCCTAGGGGAGAAGGAAAAGGAAGAAAATAGTGAGAATACATAGGAAATTAACCAACAAAATGGGACTATGTTGAGCAACATGGAACTAGAAATGGACGAAGAAATGACCTCGAGTGAGGTGGAAACAGAGGATCATGAACTATAGGATATTCTCGAAAGAGAACATCTAGATCTAGAAAGATTCTTGAAACAGGGGACCATGGGAGGTGTGGATTAATTACCTCAAGAGGAGTTTAATAGAGTGCAACAACTGCTTTTATGGAGAACTCAGGTTAAAGGGTTGGGAGGGAAAAGAAACCTCAAAAGGTAGGATAATGAAGGGGTGAAAACCATGAAAACCACACCAAGACTTGCTCCCAGAAACCCGGGGAGGAATAGGGTCAGAAAAAAACAAAATGAGCTACTGATGGAATGTGGAAAATTAATGATAGATTCAGGTAAGATGAAAGATCTAACCAGCTACTCCTTTACAAATCTTTCTTAATGAAGTTCACATCTTGGAGTATTAGAGGTCTAGGAAGTAAAAGGAAATAAAGGATTCTTAACAACAGAATGAAACAAGAGACTCCTGATATGATTTTCATCCAGGAAACTAAATGTTCAATTCAAAAAATAAGAGAAATACACAGCAAATGGCTCAATAGATATGAATTTCTAGAAGTCAAGGAAGATAAAACAACGAGAGGCATTCTTACACTTTGGAACCCCCAAAAGATTGGCATAGTGGATGCATAGGCATATAGGAATTATTTATCAGTGGCTATTCAACCTTTGGGAGACAGGGAGATTTATTTAATCACAAACTTTTGTGGCCCTCAGAGACTTGATGATAAACTCAGGCTACTCACTTCTCTATAGGATCTAAGAGATAGACATTCAGGAATACTATGGATTCTGGGCAGGGACTTTAACATGATCAAATCCCTGTCAGAAAAAAAAAAGGTTGGACCAGACCTATAAGCAAAGACTCTATAGCATTCCAAAATTTTATAGACAACATGAAGCTAGTTGACACAGATACAAGTAATGGCCTCTTTACCTGGAACAACAAAAGAGGAGGAGAGTCTCAAGTAGCCTAAAAGTTGGACAGGTTCATAATCTCAGAGGACCTTATGCTCACAGGCCTTGATATGACAATGAGAATTATCCTCTTTAGTGGCTCAGACCATTGGCCTATTCAATGTGAAGTTACTGGCATTGGAACCCCAAGGAACAGACCTTTTCGATTTGAAAATATCTGGCTCACCCATCCAGAATTTATTAGCAACATTGAAAAATGGTGAAAAGAAGATCTGCAGATCCAGGGAATGAGGATGTTTATATTACACAAAAGACTAAAACACATCAAGCTCAAGATCAAAGATTGGAATAAGAATGAGTTTGGCAATATTTTTGAGCAAAAAAAGTTATTGAAATAAAAATGTAGGAACTTAATCAAACCCTTATCACAGATGGCTTTGATGGGGAAAGAAATGAAAATGCCAACAAACATCAACAGGATTGGGAGGATTTATGTAAACAAGAGGAAATATTTTGGAGACAAAAATCAAGAGTTCAATGGCTAAAAGAAGGGGAGAGAAACACAAGGTTTTTCCACAGATCTACAATGGAGCACAGGTCTCACAACAGGATCTCAACGATCAAGGACTCCAGAGGCCAACTTCTCAACACCCATAAAGAAATAGAAGTTGTGTTGGTTCAACATTTTCAAAGCATAGCAGAGGAACCCATCTTAGATAGATCACAATTTATCAGGGACTTCACAAAGCACATTCCTAAGCTAGTAACAAGAGAAGATAATTACAATCTTAATAGGTCGGTGAATGAAGAGGAGGTTAGTGAAGTCATCAAAGAAATGCAGAATGGAAAAGCACCAGGCCCAGATGGTTTCAATGTAGATTTCTTTAAAGCATGTTGGAATATTGTCAAGCAAGATATTCTGAATGTAGTGGAGGACTCCAGGAATAATAGAACCATATTGAAGGTGCTCAATACATCCTTCATCTCCTTTATTCCCAAACACGACAATGCTGTGACTCCAGACAGATTCAAAGCTATAGCTTTGTGCAATGTGGTGTATAAGATAATATCCAAAATAATTGCCAACAGACTTAAACCCCTTCTTCCTACTCTGGTTTCTGTGGAGCAAACGGGATATGTGGAGGGCAGACAAATTCTCAATAATATCATTCAAGCACATGAGGTGGTTCATTCATTGATGAGTAATAGGCAGGTGGGAATGATTATGCAATTGGACCTAGAAAAGGCTTATGATAAGTTAAATTGGACCTATATTAGGAAGGTCCTTCTAGCTTTTGGATTTGACCACAACTGGGTAAGATGGGTAATGGCCCTGGTGACTTCCTCTAGTTTTTCAATTCTGGTTAATGGTTCTCCATCTAAGACCTTTAAACCTTCAAGAGGCCTCAGTTAGGGAGATCCTCTCTCCCCGTTTCTCTTTATTCTCATGATGGAAGGACTTGAATGAACCATCAAGTTCGCTAAAGAAGTAGGTAAGATCCAAGGCCTCAAACTTTCCGAGAATGGGTAGGCTTTGACCCATCAACAATTTGTAGAAGATACGATGCTATAGGGCATTCCCACAGTCAAAGAAGTACTAGCTTATAAACAAATCTTGAGTGACTTTACTATGGCGGTGGGTACAGAGGTAAGCCTCTCAAAATCAAAGATTTTCTTTTTTAATACTAACATTGCTATTCAGGAGAATATCTTTAGAATTCTAGGCTTTCAAAGAGATATGTTACCTTCCAAATATTTGGGAGTACCGCTTACAGACAAAACTCTGAACAAGACTGTTTGGGAGCCAGTGATTAATAAGCTGCAGGACAAGACTCGAAAATGGACAATCAGATCTTTGAACTTGGCGGGCCGACTGGTGCTTACAAAAGTTGTCCTTCAGACAATCCCCATATTCATGTTTTCAGTCCTTCCAGGTCCAAAAAAGTTATGCAACAATGTAGAAATATTCAAAGAGATTTTCTTTGGGGTAAAGGGGAGGAGAGGAAGAAATGGGCCTTGGTAGCCTGGGAAACAATTTGTAAACCTAAAAACCATGGAGGTCTTGGACTGGATGATCCTGAGGTGCTAAACAAAGTTTTAGGGGCAAAATTATGGTGGAGATGGATAAACGATTCAGATTCTCTGTGGGCTTGAATTTGGAAAGAGAAATACACAAGTAATTGGCAAAACAAGGACCACATAAGGATTTCTAGTACCATAAAAGGCTCCCGCATCTAGAATAAAGCTTGGGAGAATAGAGGCATAGTTCAAAAGAATAGATTCTAGGAAATTAGAGCGGGAGACCTGGCATGGTTTTGGGAGGATAAATGGCAATAAGAATCTAAACTGTTAAGAGAGGACTTTGTGGATCTCAAGAATGATACTAACACCAAAGGGTTACTAATGGTAAAATATTTTTGGGATCACACAAATAGTGAAGGAAAATGGAGAACCTAGAAGAAAATGGAATACAGGGATGATAGCCCCTTGAAAGCAAATGCTGATGCTCTGATAGCAATTTTGGATCAAAGAAAATTTCTGATATTAGCTGAACATGACCAACTTAGATGGGGCAATAACAATGAAGGCACCTTTAACCTTAAAGAGGCAAAGAGCTTAGCCCTGGAGCTTGATTCTACAAAACCGGATTGGGTTTGGAAGATCTCTGGAAGAACCAAGGATGGATGAAAACCAAATTGTTCATGTGGCTGGTACATCATAAGAAAATTATGACTTGGGAGAACATCCGGAAAAGGGGCATTTTAGGCCCATCCAGATGCCAGTTATGTGAGTCACAAGAGGAGACAATGGAGCACCTCCTCAACACCTACATATGTACCTCCACATTGTGGGACAGCATTACCTTAATTTTCAGACAAACAGACAGGGACAGAGGAAGCATTACCAATACCCTTAGCAACTGGAGAAGAAATTTCTCTGATTATGAAATGATAAACAGAGCTTGGGCTTTAACTCCAAGCTTCCTAATATGGAATGTCTAGAAAGAGCGCAACAATAGAATCTTCAAAAATAAAAAAAGTTCCTCCCAGAGCATCATGGAACAGATCTTAAGACAACTTAAGGAGACGGTTGGGACTTTAGTGCAAACATCCCCTAAAAATCTCGCTTCAAATGCTGATATGCAGATACTTCTTCAGTTGGGTATGCAGGGGCTTATTCCTCAGGGCAAGAACAAGGTGGTAAAGCAACCGATCACTAAGAAAGACTTCTGGCATCCTCCCCCTTAGGGATTTATGAAATGTAACATAGATGGGGCCTCAAAAGGAAATCCGAGTATAGCTGGTTATGGTGGTGTATTAAGGGATGAAAAGGGTTGCATACAATACATTTTTCATTTCAATTTGGGAAGAGCCACAAACAATATGGCAAAGCTAATGGAACTTGAGCAATGTTTAGATATCCTGAAGCACGACAATCTTCAGAATATCATAATTGAAGTTGATTCTAAGCTGGTCATCAATTCGGTCAAGAGAATCTGTTGTGGTTCGGCTCTGGAAAAGGTCTCAAGACACTAGAGGCTACTTCAAGTATATCAAAGAATTCATCTCCACCTTCGGAACATGAGAATCTTAAGTTTCACACATGTGTGAAGGACGACCAATAAATTGGTAGACATACTTGCTAATAAAGGGGCTATCTGCACTAAAAGCAGCGATAGATATAAATGGCAAGAGGTTCCACAGGGTAGGTTGAGGGATGATGTTGGCATTATGATACATATGTTGTACTTGATGGCAACCCACTCATCTCAGATGATAAATTATAGTGCAGCAAAGTTATTTTCTGGTTCACGGACTTTCACGCAGAGAAAAGTTCACGCACTTTCGTGCAGAGAAAAGTTCCTTTCATGTAGAGAAAAGTTCACACACTTTCATGCAAAGAGAAGTTCCTTTCACGCAGAGAAAAGTTCACACACTTTCATGCAGAGAAAAGTTCACGCACTTCCATGCATAGAAAAGTTCACGCACTTTCATGCAGTGAAAAACACACGCACATGGGAAATCTTATGTTTGGTTCATGGTTTTAGTCCGACAGTTTTTGATCCTATGGTTTTGGTCCGTGGTATTTAGTCCTTGGTATTTGAACCTATGGTTTTGGGCCATGGTATCTCGTCATAAGTGTTGATCCCAAGTATTGGGTCCATGGTATTGAATTGTTATGGTTTTTGGTCCGTGGTATTGTGAAAGGCCTAAGGCTATAAAAAAGGAAGGAGACCATTTGGCAAGGCATCTTCTGAATTATTGAATATCTGATAAAGTGCTGGATTTGGAATACTATGATTGGGTTATGGTGCAGATCTGGATCTGAATGAAGAAGGAACCTGAGCGCAAGGAGAAGGATAAGTTCTATTGATGGGTCAAATTCTTAAGGCTGGAATAGTGGTATCTCTATATGATTTTGATCTATGATATGTGGCACACGCTTGATCTATAAATCTGATAATCTGGGTTAACTAATATCTGAATGTTTGAAAGAATGAATTTATAGATCTGTACGCAGGTTCAGTGAAGCGAAGGCGCGTATACACACTGTTATTGTAAGGGAAAGTCGCGTATACGCAGGTCGGTATTGACACAGAAGCTTATGCACGCAGGTTTCTGAATAGTGAAGTAGCGTACATCTCTTGATTTATGTTCTAGCTGCTTTTGTTTATTGCTACAGTGTTCTGGGTTCAGAAGTGGGGTGTGATTACTGTTAGTATGATCTGGATACAGTCGACAGAGAAGTGTTTATTTTGATTCAGTTTTGATTGGTGAAAAGGTGATTGGTTGATGCAGAAATTCTTAATGTTTGATTGATGATATTTATGGATCCAGTCTGAAAATTTATGAAACGTGGTCCCTGGAAGGAAGAGAAGGTTGTAGTCTTCTGCAGGTAGCAGCCTGTGTACTAGTATCTCAATTAGTATAAGAACTAAGGGGGTTGTAGCTCCCTTCCAGGAGAAGCTGGAAAATGAGAGAGGGTTGTAGCTCTCTGCAGGTAGCAGCCTGCGTACTGGTAAAGAACTGCACCAGTACAGAATCATTGTAAAAAGAAGTTTCTAATTGAAAAGATAGAGACATATTGCAACAGGTGGTTTTCACCCACATTGGGTTTCCACCTTATATCTTGTGTTCTTGTGTGTGATTCTCTTCTGCTTTATTTTTCTGTTCCTGGTTACTGTTTATATGATCCTGATGCACAGATTAATGTTCAACATCTGTAGAATATTTTAAATTATAAGTCTGTATGGTATACGTGGGTTTCCTTATCTGTAGTTGCACATATACGCGGTTTTCTCTAACTGAAGTAGTGTATATGTTCTGGGTTGGAAAAATAAAATAATTGACCAGATAATATTGATTCATCCCCCCCTCTCAGTATTATTTCCAACAGATGATTGTTCAACGAGGTGAATGAGGACCGAGAGATATATCAGCACAGAGATTATCAACAGTTGCAGAGGCTGGGTTTAGTCAATACACATTTAATATGAAGTGCATTTCCAAAGGTAATTTTGAAAATGGTATGCAGGCCTTTGTTAGCTTTTTCGTCCCAAAACAGCTCAGACACAAAATTCTTAGGTGTAAGTTGTTCGGCAGCTTGCGGATTTTTGCTAAACTTTTTCCTAATACAAATCATCTCAATTTTGCTCCGTGGGAAGAGGGGATGAAAAAACTTCAGTTAGAAGATACAACAAAGTCCCACCATAGGTACATAATTATTGGCAATGGTTACAGTGAACTGGCATGGTTGGTTTACCTATTTTTGGGCGCTCGGACGGTGGGAATCCCTCTTGGTTTTCTTCAAAAGGAGACTCCTCTTATCCATTGGATCAAGCGACTGAGGATCAAGGGTGGAGAGTCAAATTTTAATTCGATGGGATCAGGCCAGAGTCTTTGCTTCCTCAGCAGACTTGAAACTTTCCTCATAACAACCTGCTGTGTCAATACCGCCCTCAAGGTGGTTTACAGATTATTGGAAGCTCTCAATGTCGGGAGTGGTTTCACTGATTTAAGCCTGATGCCACTCAACATGCAACACGTGGCTATAGTAGGAGAGAGAATACCACCCTCATCGGGCGGGTATTCTCTGGGCTTCTTTTCCATCTGATATGTTCCTCAACTATTGGATCTGGCGAGGCAGATCAATGGCCTAGATGCATCATGCAGGTTGGTGGGTCCAGGTCTGAGGCATGTCTCTCTGTTATCGTCCGTGCTTATCTAGCTTCATGGCAGGCATCAAGGAATTTTGGGTGGGCCACATACGCATTGTTTATTCCCCTTTTGTGGACATGAAATCTGAATAGTTGGGGGTTTAATTCCTTTTCGGGTCTGGCTATAGTTCCATCTTGTTTGGTTTTCTTTCGCTCCGTTGTAACAGATTATAATGCATATGTTTTGTGAAGGACCTTTTGTTAGGGGAGTGTACCCATGGCACAATGGTTGAGCCTTTGGTTAGTTGCCCCATACCCTGGGGGGGAAGTTAATTCTATGTCCCTAGTTTCCTCTGGGGTGGTTGTAATTTATGTAATTAATCCTTTTTGGTTATTTTGAATAGAAAGCATGACTCTTGCATTAACAAAAAAAAAACTAGCATAGATCCATCTTAAGCATGGATCTAACATGAGCCAAGAGGGATATTTAGAACAATCCCCTAAATTCATAATCAACTCATTATTAACTAGCATAGATCCATCTTAAGCACGGATCTAACATGAGCTGAGAGGGATAAAAAAAATTCAGGTGCAAACTTATTTTAGAGTGCAAAAAACAAAGTGTAATTTTTCATTGTTTAAATTGTATTTTTGAATGCTATAGAGATTACATTAAAATATTTTCTTTTAACATTTTTGTCTATATAGATATATATGAAGTTTCAAATACCATGGGAAAATACCAACCTAGAACTCAAAAACCATCAATGGTAAAACTTCATATGTATCTATATAGAAAAAAATGTTAAAAGAAAATATTTTTAATATTGTATATAATAAATATCCAATGTGAGTTATAAAAAAATATTTTAGTATGGATTAATATTGATGTATACTTAAAAATGTATTAATAACCAAAAAATGATTTTAATGCCATTTATTTTAAGAGGGACACATGCCAACTCCAAATTGAGCACATACATACTTAAACACCACCATTGCCTTTCTATCCAGAGAATATTTTATTTTTATTTTAAGAGGAACACATGCCAACTCCGAATTGAGACATACTTAAACATCACCTTTACACTAGATTGTAGAATGAGCTTGATATGTGTTGGTTATAGCCCACATTGCCTTTCTATTCAGAGAATATTTTATTTTTATTTTAAGAGGGACACATGCCAAATCCAAATTGAGCACGGACATACTTAAACATCACCTTCACACTGGGCTATAGAATGAGCCTCTTAAACATCACCATTGAATTTCTATTCAGAGAATATTTTATTCACCACTAACATACTTAAACATCACCTTCACCACCTTCAAACTGGGTTGTAGAATGAGCCTCTTAAACAACACCATTGCCTTTCTATTTAGAGAATATTTTATTTTTACTTTAAGAGGGACACATGCCAGCTCCAAATTGAGCACAGACATATTTAAACATCACCTTTGCACTGGGCTATAGAATGAGCTTTTATTTTAAGAGGACACATGCCAACTCTAAATTTAGCACAGACACATTTAAACGTCACCTTCACACTAGGTTGTAGAATGGGCCTCTTTAACATCACCATTGCCTTTCTATTCAGAGAATGCTTTATTCACCACCTTTGCACTGGGTTGTAAAATGATCCTCTGCCTCTTAAAAATAACCATTGCCTTTCTATTTAGAGAATATTTTATTCACCACCTTCACACTGGGCTATAGAATGAGCTTCTTCTCGGAGCCTCTTCTAGGCTTAATGAGCATGATTATCAATATGGAGTATTCAATGTGGACAACCCATGGGAAAGGTGATTTATGTACCCAAATTTTTCTATCCCTTATGCAAATTTATACCAAACTCCTGGATATTCAATAATGTTCGTCATCTTGACTCAAACAATGTGGGATTATGGTTGAGTTGGATTGCTTCCAAAGGTGAAATTCATGTTGTTATGGATTGGTGCTTACTAGTTTTTGGCCTTTTTAGAAGCTTCAATGTTGTTTTTTTGTGTCCTTTTGGGAGGTAGTGTTATTCAATCTTCAAAATCCATCCCCTTTGGTTCTATCTCCATCTGGTGTGCTTGCAGCAATTGAGGTCAAGGTCAAGTGGCTGAGGCTAGAGAAAGTCTCAATGTCAAATCAATTTGAAGGAAATCCTATGGGAAACATTTGTGGCTCGAGAAAAGTATTGATATATAATGATGGTAGTACCCATCAGTCATTTGAAAGTTCTATAATTCTACATCTCTTGAAAAGTTTCTATGTATATGGTTCATTCTCTTTCAGTTAGCGTATTTGTTCATCATGTAGTCGAAATCAAAGATGGTATAGGGCTATAGGGATTGCTTTCAACTTCAATGTTATTAAACTCAACAACTCCCAATTTATGGAAAACTATTGTTATTAGCAAGTATCTAGCCAATACTCTTGTGATTGATTTTACAAAACATAAAGGTAGAGAATTATTATGGATAATGCTGATGTTAGAGAGGTCCATATAATTTTATGCCATTATGAGGATATAAATAAATATAATGGTAGAGCTTTGATGGTAGTTTATTCTAAAATTTATGAATCAGAATAGGCATGCACCTTCATAATTTTATGTTAATCTAATAAGCATCCTACTATGTTACAAATAAAGATTAGATTCAATGGAAGTTGAGTGTAATACATTATGAAACATAATTCTCACCCAACAAATGGAATCCCTCTGCATGACTTCTAATAATCCATGAACTGAAACATTATGCCAAAAGAAGATGAGGTGGTTCATTAACTTCATAATCCCATGAAAATTGAAAGCCCAAGTTCCCCTCAATCTAATGAGGAAAAGAAGAAAGAAGTGATCATTTATGTCTCCAATGATATGGTTTTTTTAAGTAATGTACAAAATAGATCACTTGTAAGTCCATATGGAAACAATGTTTAGAAATAACTACTAAACTTTTGATATAATTTCAAAAATATGTGAACGAAAAAAAAAAAAAAAAAAAAAATCCTAAGCTTTAGTGTAACTATTTTGAATGAATGTAATCTTCATTTCCCTTAAAAAAATTATAAATTATGTCAATCTAATGAGCATCCTACTACGTTACAAATAAAGGTTAGATTCAATGGAAGTTGAGTGTAATACATTATGAAACATAATTCTCACCCAACAAATGGAATCCCTCTGCATGACTTCTAATCATCCATGAACTGAAACATTGTGCCAAAAGAAGATGAGCTGGTTCATCAACTTCATAATCCCATGAAAATTGAAAGCCCAAGTTCCCCTCAATCTAATGAGGAAAAGAAGAAAGAAGTGATCATTTATGTCTCCAATGATATGGTTTTTTTAAGTAATACTTATTTTAAGCAATATACAAAATAGATCAATTGTAAGTCCATATGGAAACAATGTTTAGAAATAACTACTAAACTTTTGATATAATTTCAAAAATATGTGAAAAAAAAAAATGTTCTAAGCTTTAGTGTAACTATTTTGAATGAATGTAATCTTTATTTCCCTTAAAAAAAATTATAAATTATGTCAATCTAATGAGCATCCTACTACGTTACAAATAAAGATTAGATTCAATGGAAGTTGAGTATAATACATTATGAAACATAATTCTCACCCAACAAATGGAATCCCTCTGCATGACTTCTAATAATCCATGAACTAAAACATTGTGCCAAAAGAAGATGAGGTGGTTCATTAAATTCTTAATCCCATGAAAATTGAAAGCCCAAGTTCCCCTCAATTTAATGAGGAAAAGAAGAAAGAAGTGATCATTTATGTCTCCAATGATATGGTTTTTTTAAATAATATGTATTTTAAGTAATATACAAAATAGATCACTTGTAAGTCCATATGGAAACAATGTTTAGAAATAAGTACTAAACTTTTGATATAATTGTAAAAATATGTGAACTAGAAAAAAAATGTTATGGGCTTTAATGTAACTATTTTGAATGAATGTAATCTTTATTTCCCTTAAAAAAATTATAATATTAAAAACACTCTTAATAAAGAATTATTAAAAATAAATATTAAAAACCATAATATATACTAAAAACTAATATATATATAAATAGATTATTCAATGAGTTGATTCCTCATTATCATTTTAATGTTAAAGAATCATCATATCATTAATATAAAAACAAAATTTATAAGCTCTTATAAGAATTATTAAAATAAATTTTAAAAACCAATAATATATACTAAAAACTAATAATATATAAAAATAGATATATCAATTGAGTTGATTCCTCATTATCATTTTTAAATGTAAAGAAATCCATCACTATCATATGTCGAAAGTCAAGGAGATGTGATATTTTTCTCAAAAACGTAGCTCAGTAAAACCAAGTAATATGTGGTATTTTTCTCATAAAGGTACCCTATTAAAACCAAGTAATAAAGTTGCAATCAGTGAACAGTGAAAATAATTATCTTTCATAATTTGAATGTAGCCCAGTTAAGCCCAGTAATAAAGTTGTAATGCGGATAAGTGAGCATGTGAATGGAAACTTTTTATTATGATTATTGAATGTTTTGTCGTTATACAATTATTCTGTGGTATAATCATATCATGTGGAAAAGTGAGCATGTGAAAATAACATCCATTACCTTTCATTATGATTATTGACGGTTGTGTTGCTAAAGGAGGTTTTTGTTTTTATTTTTTTGAAAGGGATATAATTGAGTTGTTAACCATTGGAGATATTTTTTTTTTTTTTTTTTTTTTATGGCTATTAAGCGAAATCATGTTACTTAAAATGGTTTATTTATTTGGATTATGATTACAAATTTCTAAATTAAAATAAAATTCTAATTTAAATTTTTAAAACGCTTTTATTAAATAAAAATATAAATCCTATCCCACATCTCTATGAATTACATTCTATAATCCTCCATGAATTACATTTTATAATCCTCATTATAAAGTTAACACTATTATTACTCATCATTTTATCCTACTAATTCAAAATTCTAATTTATTTAATTGTATTAATTTAATATAAGTTTTTGATATTTATAATCTTATATTTTTTTTAATTTTTATAAATTTAAATAAACCATATTCGTTGGTTTTTGAAAACGGGTGATAAAGGTCTTTTTATTGTTGATTTATGTCGAAGTTCTACTTATAAATAAAATATGAATTTATAATTCTTTATATTTTGTATTTTTTTAATAAAATTGGTATAAATTTTAATTAGGTAAAGAAATACTCTATAGTGTAGTATGAGAAAGATGTTTTTTTCCTGAGGATAAATCACAACTTTTCATTAATTAGAAATTACATGTATTAGATTTATGTATGGCATATGCAGCATAGTCTTCGAAAATATATAAGTATGTTGGCCTTAGCCATTCAAAAATATATAATTTGTTCATAATTTACCACGCAAGGTCTACTAATAAGTTCTTGAGAAAAAAATATATACAAATTATCAACTAGGACTGTTATAATCACTGCTGAAAACTGCAAGAAAATTTAGGGCATGTTGGCCCTATTATAGGCCCAATCTATATAGGGACGATGATAGTATTGGTAGTGTTCATCTCCATGTTGCTCTTGTATTATCCACAGTCCTCTGGGATGTGTCGTGGCCGCCTTGGAAAGTTGGTCAATAGTCGAATTACATTCCCTGTAAATATGTTGACATGAGATATAATTAAATTGTGCTTTTAAGATCATGTCTTCATCCAATATGTTCATGAGAGAGTGCATATGACATGCTGATATGTTATTGAACAAATTGATGATGATTTTTTAATCTCTAAAAATTTGAATATGATTGCATGCATGTGCAAGTGAAAAATGTAATAGATATCTAAGAGAGATCAATTCTGCATAGTTGTTTGTTCACATCCCTAAGCCCATTTGTATTTTGAAGTGGTGATTTTCAGTTTTATGTAGTAGGATTCCCCCTCCATAGCCCTGTGCTTGTGCTGCGCCATCAAAATAGGCCCAGGGAATAGTGCGATCAATGGTTTCAGGTAAGACAACACGACCAACATGTGTATGATTTTCATCTGGTATTTCGTGATATGCATCAACAATTTTAGCAATGGAGGACTGCCATCGAGCCATTTTATCTCTGAAAATAATTCCATTTCTTGCAAGCCAAATAGATTAACAAATAAGCAGGGGAAGGCAGTGTACTTTTGTATTCAGGGATGTAGCTCGCCAAAAATCCCAGGCATTTGTTACATTTAGTCCATGCCATCTTATAGTAATGGATAGGGCAGTAAGGACCTATTCCGAAATGTGATTTACCATCAGGCAAGATAGGAATAGGTGGTCATTAGTTTCCTCTGCTTGATGACAAAGCACGCACCAGGTGGGGCCAAAGAAGGATCGATGCATTAAGTTATGCTTTGTTGGTGTCTTATTCCAAATGACATTCCACATAAACAATTTCGTGCGTGGAGGTGCTTTGAGCTTCCATAGCTTCCCCCACCAATCCAAAAGCACAAGTGGTTTGTGGGCAATATGAATAACGGGATAACCAGCCTTCGGGGAGTATGTGCCATGTTCAGCGGGGGTCCATATGAGTTCATCTGCCCCATATTTTATTCATACATGTGGTTCAATCAACGTTGTGATGTAGTCTTCCCAATCTTGTTGCCACTGAATAGGAATTCCCAAGTGTTCCACTGAAATCCATGCTTGTGAAAAGATTTTACCATTCCCTAGATCAACAATTTGAGCAATCACATTTATATTTCTATGTTTGAGAAATTGTATGAGGTCAAGAGGTAATCGAAACATGTTTCCATAGCCCGACCAAGGGTCGATGCCAATGTGAACAGATGAGCCGTCATTGATTCTCCATGCTAGTCCATTCCTGATAGTAGGCATGGTGTGCAGGATCACTCGCCAAACCATTGATATCCCAGATCGCTACCAGGTGGGCAAATAAATCCAGTCCATGAGCTGATGTGTCCAGATGTATTTGTAGTAGATTACTTTTTTCCAAAGACTGTGAGAGGTGAGGATAAGCCAACCCATCTTTGCAGTTAGACCATGTGTGAAGGAGGATAGATCCTTCAGTCCCCAACCACCCCATTTCTTTGGTATTGCAATATGTTTCCAGCCCACTGAGGCAAATGCTTTTCCTTCCTTATAGCCATTCCAAAGGAATCTGTAGCAAAGCTTTTGAATCCAAGATAAAATTCCTTTAGGAATCCATGCCAAAGACATCCAATAAACAGGTGTAGCCTCCAAGACTATCTTGATAAGCACTAATCGACCCACCCTAGAGAGGAATATGTGGTTCCAGTTGAGTAATCGCTTTTTGATCTTGGCCACAAGCCATATCTAGTTGACAGTCTTGTAGCAGCGAGGCTTGATCCAAAAGCCAAGATATTTGAGCCCATCCTCTAGTTGATGGCTCTGAAAACAAAATTTTTGCAATGCAACTCGTGCTTCCTATGTGCATGCTGATATCGTAATGGTGGATTTCATTTGATTTTCTTCCATACCTATGGTTGTAGAGAAAAGTAGTAATATGTCAAAGAAAGTAGTAGTGTCACATAAGCCACCATTGAAGAAGATGAGCACATCATCCACGAAGAGGAGATTAGTGAGTATACAATGATCTAAAATATTGAGTCCTTGTAATCATCCATGTTTCTTGGCAGAGGCTATGAGCCTACTAAGTCCTTCAATGAAGATCAGAAAGAGTAGTGGGGAGAGTTAACAACCTTTTCTAAGTCCATGTTTTGCATGAAAAAAGTATGAAGCAAAGCCATTTATCAGGACGCTGAAGGAGGCTAAAGTGATGCAACACATAACCCAATTAATAAAGGGGGAGGAAATCCCAGGTGGGTGAGGATCATTTTAATATAGAGCCATCTGACACGATCAAATTCTTTGGTGAGGTCAAATTTTAGAATGGAAACTTTGAGCTTTTTAGATTTCATGGAGTGTAGGACTTCCTGAGCGGTGCCAATAGCCTCATGGATTTGTCTATTGTGGAGGAAAGCAAATTATTCAGGCGAGATGTTACAAGAGAGAATAAGCTTAAGTTGGTTGGCAATAGTTTTGGCAATGATCTTGTAAAGACAGTTTTAGAGAGAAATAGTTCTGAAGTCGTTGAGAGACGTGGGGGAGTTAGATTTGGGAACAAGGGCAATGAAGGTTGAGTTTATAGCCTTATACATGCACCCTGATGTCCTGAATTCCTCCACCACCTTTAGAAGATCCTGACCAATAGTTTCATAAAAGGCTAGATAAAACTCAATAGCCCATCCATCTGGCCCTGGACTCTTGTATTTTTTGAACCATTTTAAAGTGCTTTCCAATTCTCCCATCGTGACTAGGGATGTGAGCTCCTCTTCCTCCTCCAGGTTGATAAACTGAGGAAAATGACCTACTATCCAGACAATTTCAGCTAGGGTGGCACTTGGGGGGGCCTTGAAGAGTTTCTGGAAGTGGGAGATTCCTAGGTGTGCCAGTTGATTAAATGATGTTTCAAGATTACCATCCCCCTTAGGTATGTGCCAGATGGTGTTGCTGACTTTCCTTCCTTTTGAAAATTGTGGAAAAACTTTGTATTCTCATTACCATCATGTAGCCAAATAGTCTGACTTCGCAAGTGCCAAGTTTCTTCCCTCTCTTTAAGAATTTTGGATCGTTGAGCCTCCAAGTCAATAAGCTGGGATTTAGCCTCCACAAATGTAAACCCCCACCCCTATTCATCCAAGAGATTGGCTAGAGTAGACTCAATAGTCCTGAGGGATTGTTCATCTCGATCTCTTTTTCCCTAAGCCCATTTGATAGATAATCTCTTGATTTCTTTTAGGTTGTAACATAAAAACCCCACTATGGTTCTCCCTAAGGAGGATGGATGAGAAAGCCAGAAATTGGTAACTAGGTGTATGTATGTGGGATCCTTTAGCCAGGTGGAGTTGAATTTGAAGGGTACCCTAGGGTTTTGGAAGGGACCATATAGCTCCATGTAGATGGGAGAGTGATTCGATATGCCTCCATAACCTACCCATTGTTTGTAATTTGATAGACCTCTCATCAATGGTTCCTTTACAAGGAATCGATCTAAGCGTCTGGCCAGTGCAACCTCCCCAATACTTCAATTACATAATGTATGTTGAGATTTTACCACAGGGATATCAATCAAGTGATGTTGCTTGAGGAGCTACTCCATAACGTCTGATAAGGGATCCACTTGTTCATTGCATCCCCATGATTCCCCATAACCAATGGAGAAATTCAAATCTCCTCCCATAATGATATTGTCATAATTTACAAAGGAAAGATTTAGGAGGTGATTCAAAATTCATCTTTATGTTGACAAGGGGCATATACATTGACAATCTTAAGATCCCTGCCCAAATCCAAGGAAAATATATCCATGCCTATGAAACCAGCACCCCCTCAGGAGGCTTTGAGTTGTATAGTACAAGGGTTTATACCCAGGGCCAACCCTCTAGAACACCCCATGACATCAAGTGTCTGGAAGGTCCAACCTAGCATCAAATATTTTAGCACAGGTACAATATGGTCAGCCATGCCAAGTTTTTCTTGTAGAAATATAATATCTACAGTCTCAGATTCAAATAATCTTCTACGGGCTAGTTTTTTGGGAGGGATAACTAGACCTCTGCAGTTAAAGGAGAGCCACTTCATGGGGAGGTCATGGATGGGTAGACTATGCTCTAAGTACATAATCAAGAGTGGATTGTATACCATAAGCCACTTCCACCCCAACTTGTTGGATGGCCTTAGATATCTGAGATTTCCGCCCCTTGGTGGATTTGGAAGAGCAAGGAGGGGAGACCAACCTAAGCCCAGAATTCACAAAAGTCTCAGGTGGATGAGATGAGCAGGGACGAAGGTTATATGAGTGAGAGTGTTCAAAGAAGTTTGAAGGGTCCTGATGAGGGGATGAGTGTTCCAGATCAGGAATAGCAGGTGGAGTAGTTTAGTTAACCAGTAGGTGGATGTCCAAGGGGCAAGTAATGGTAGAAGAGGTAAAAGCTCGTATAGATAGATGTAGGGCACAAATGATGTGCAGAGCAATAAAAAGAAACATTAGATATAGAGCAAGAGATAGGAGGAGTACCTGATGATCGAGCAGTCGCATCGACAGCCCTGGATCTTGTCATAGGTGAGGATGGAGGACGGGGAGTGTTTGAGGATGGTATCTGAGTCGAGACACCCTTCTTCACCTGAGGAAAATTTTCCTGTGGAGTCTGTTCCGTAGTAGATGAGGGTGTCGTAGACACAACTTCCTTTGCTTCTTTAGATGGAGAATCAGTCTTGCAGACTAGCAAGCATTCCTTGTAAAGATGCCCTACCTTATGGCACCTTCGGCATCTAAATGGCACACCTTTGTAATCCAAGATTTGAATCCGGGTGAAATTCTTCCACTTCAGAGTGATTTTTTCTTCCAACCCCTCTCTTGTGTCCAAATAAACCAGAATATGGGCCATAGACCGATTTCCAGAGCTGATGTAAGATTTGTCATAGTCCAGGTAGGTGACGAGTGCATTTCCGATGTGGATGAATATATCTTCAGACCAAAAGTGTAGGGGTAGACTTGGCAGCCTGACCCATAGTGGTCCAACTCCAATTTGTTCCCGCTCTTATATAAAAGAGGGCTCCAACGCTTTAGCATAACTGGGGCCATCTCTATACGCCAATATCTGGAGAGTGCCCAATTAGTATATTCCTGCTGCTGAAAGTAGAGCGTGAACCACCCTCGAGCCAACGTTTGTACATCTGGGAGTTTCCTAAAGATGCTCCCCCATATATCTTTGACCCAGAGGCAATGTCTCTTTGCGGAATAAGCACGACCACAAACTCTTCCAACTAGTATTGTGCCCACCGTGTCTACCACTTCCCCCATATGGACCCCTTCTCCAAATTTTAGGGTCAGATACTTGCTCGTGGCCTTTACACTCTTTAGCTTTTTTTTTCCAATACTTCATGGTTTGGTACAAAGACAATTTTGATCCTCCATGCTATAATTTTGTTGTGTACTATAGATGGTTGTTTTTGAATTGAAAAGGTTGTCATTTAGTTTATTCAAAAACAGTCGAATTCCAAAAAATGAAATGAAAAACAACTCCAACCAGGTTGGTGATTGCACAGCTCCTTGATGAAACTGATGTGAGACCACCATTGCTAACTGATACCGCGCAGAAGATGCTTGTCTCACCAACTGGTGACCATGTGAAATGAGTTTCGCCATGTTAGACACACACATGGCAGCAACAAAATATGAATGATAAACATGAGAGTACATTTATTATTAACAAATGATATACATTTATAGTACATGGTGTGACTCTTGGATTCATATTTCAAGTGGTCTCTTGGACTCCTTTTGGCTGTTCATCTTCCACACCAACCCTTATAGGATTAGGTGTCCAGCATTCCCCTCCTTAATCCGAAGGGTTATGTATGAGTCCAAGAAGAGAGTTGTAATACAAAACATGCAAAAATGCATGGTAGCACTACGCTGAATGTTCTCTTTGCAATGTTGGTATAAAGGGTGGTGGTTTAAGGATGACCACCAACACTGGAATGCTTAGTGCAGTTCCCAGAACTCTTCCAAGTTTGGCATGAAGCTCAAGTCTTCTGCTAGAGGAAGTGCTTCTGATCTTTTGAAGAGGGAAAAATTCAACCATGAAAGGGAGGTCTCACCTCGCATAAAAGGGAAAACTTCACCCTAAAAAGGGAGGTCTCAACTTGTGATGGTTTAAGGATGACCAACAACTCTGGAATGCTTAATGCAATTCCTGGAACTCTTCCAAAACTGGCAAGAAGTTGAAGTCTTCTGCTAGAGGAAGTGTCCCCAATTCTTTGAAGAGGTATCACCAACTCAAAGCATGCTTAGGGGCATCTTTGTCTCTAGATACAACTCTGAATCTGGTATGGCCGGTTGTGGCTCAGGCTCGGTTGATGTGGCTTTGAAGCTTGTAAATGACTATCATTTCCCCCCTGTCAGATACAAGGTGAGATGATGGAGAAAACTCAACTGCAAGGTTGTACAATACTCCATAAGAAGTTCTGACATATGACTGAAATATCTTCTTGGTTGTTGATGCTCATTGCCATGAAGCGATCCATCCAAGATGAATCTTTGTTCTTGCAAGAGGTTTGTTTTTGAAGCATATGTTTGAAGAATGATTTGTTTTATGACAGTGCTTACATGGATGAAGATGAAAACAATGATCTTTCATATGGGCAATTCGGTCATAGTGTTGGCATTTCACAGTCTGTTGTTGTTGTTATTGTTGTGGAGGAGGGTAGAATCTGGAACAGTTGAAGGTGAGCTGTCATGAAGTAATCCAACACTCTGAAACTGGATGGGCTTTGAATAATTTGGAATATGAATGGACACATCCTTTTCATATCCAAGACCAATTATGTGCTTGTTGTGGACAAGCTCTTCCCAAGGTGTGATGATGAGCTTGGGAAGTGCAAACTGAACTTCTGCATGTGCATGTACAACTGCTGCTTCATTGGGTACTAAATCTGAATGAACTGTAACATTATTGACTTGCTGCTTATGGGAGTTTGTCTCATTGTTCTGAATAGAAACAGGTTCAGAATGATGACTCCACTGCTGTAATTCTTCATGCTGCAATTGAGATTCAAGCTGAAAAAAATCAATCTGTTCTTGTGCATATTGTAGAGAGGTATGCATTTCAAAGAGAAAGTCTTTGTTGATTTCGACTATGTTTTCGACACTATAATGTATTAGTGTATTCAGTAACTCTAATACTCCATAAAGTCTTCCCATTTTGTCAACAAATCAAACTCTATAAATGTGGAGTGTCAGCTTCAATTACAAATACACTTATTTAACTTATTTTCAAAGATATTATAAGTTGCTCCAATTTTGATTTGCACCAAGTTTTGGCTAAATGGTGAAATCATACAACTTTTGGAATAAGGGGATAACTTCTATATACTTTAATACTCTACGAGAACTTCAACACTAAACACAAAAATCATAATGAGTTTTAAATACAATGCCACAAGTGGGGCAGTAGCAACTGCAAACTTGCTTGGATCCTTCAAATACTCCTTCACTTTCTCGGCTAGTGGAAAAGAATAGTCAAGTTCAATAGCGACTACTAATACATTCTTGTAACCGTTGATGATAGCATGTGGAACAACTACAATTGTGGGATAACTAATCGCCAGAGAAAGAGTTGTCGCACTAGAAATACCAACAGCAAATTCTCTATTAAATCATCCTCTGTGAGATCAAGACCTTTAGGATCAAATACCGATCCATTGTCGTATACACATTGCACAATCAATCCATAAGAAAATGGTTGAATGTCGAATGGACACTTGCCTCCTCCTAAGGCGGATAACTAATCTCCTCTGGGAAGTAATATGAACAGAATTGATTCAAAATAGCTGAATTCGATGAGAATTGGCAAGACGTTTGCGTTTCAATAGAAACTCTACATAAAGGGATCTAAATTGCACAAATGGAGACATGTTTTTCCATTTTCAGTCAATTAAACATGCAAAGAAGTAGATTTCTACTCAAATTTCTTATAATCGGGGACAATCATCGACCTTTGTCAATATAATAAGTCTAAGGTGCCCATAGCTTGCCCAAATTGGCCGGATGTATAGAAATAAGAACGAGATTTGCCTTGACGGGGACGATTGCAAGGTGATAAGAGACGTGTTCGCATCTAAGCCAAATATACGGACAAACTAAGGGAAATAGAAGTTCTATCCATTAATTTGGCAGTTGATTGCTTGCCCTTTTAATGTTTTGGGCCGCTAATTATATGAAAGTCAATTATATGAAAGAAGGCATGCAGACAAGTGTGGAAGCTATCGTCGTGGTACAAGAGCACAATATACTATTACTGCAAATTGGAAACACCTTTTGTAAGTTGCCTAGAGGACGCTTAAAACCTGATGAAAATGAAATTGAAGGCTTGAAGCGTAAACAGTCAAGCAAACTTGCTGCAAATTCAAGTACTCTTCAACCGGACTGGCAAATTGTAGTGTGTTGCTGTATGGTGGAGACCTAATTTTGAGACATTGATGTATCCTTATTTTCCACCCCACATTACAAAACCAAAGGAATGCAAGAAGCTTTTTCTTGTTCATCTATCTGAGAGAGAATATTTTGTAGTCCCCACAAATATGAAACTACTCGTTGCTCCAATGTTTGAGCTCTACGATAATGTGTAGAGATATGGTTCGGTTATCTCAACTATTCCGCAACAGTTGTCGACCAAAACTACTTGCTTAACATTTCAAATCCTTCACGGATTAATACTTTTGGCAGCATTTTTTTTCTGTAAATGCACATCAAGAATGTTGAATCTTCAAAAAAGATTAACATAGGTCCAAACAGAACCCATCATGCTTCTACTATGTATATAAATATAGAGCATAGTTAATGAAACAATATGCCAGAGTAATACCAAGAGTAATACACACATCACAAACTAGTTGCAACGCAAGGTTGAACGCATAAGTACACCATTTCAACAATAGACACACCACTCTAAGCAACCGCGAGGTTTCAACCAAATGCACATAGGTCCAACTCACATATCTCAATCAAATCCAGATTTCACCTTCACGTCAGGTTCACCAGATGTGTAGACAAGCTCATAATGGTTTTGATCACAACTAATTCATTCACAAAAACAAACGCATATATTCAATTCTCAAATCGACCACATCTGTTACATTCTCACATTGCTATCAACGTTGTTATCAAATTTTCATTCCACAGACTTCAAGGTTCAACGCACTCACATCAATTTTGGACCTGTGCTCACTGAAGATGTTCAGCGCTGCTCCAAGGCTCCAAATTCATGGCAGGACATTAATTGAATGGAGCAAATAGATCCTTCGACTTCAACCTCTGACAGAGCATTCACAGATCTCGAAATGTCAGTGCATCATTCGTGGAGGAGAACGTTCCTGCCATCAAAAAATCATCAAGAGGAGGCATACAACATAACTGTTATGACAACGAACAGTGGACAACGTAACTATTATGACAGCATAACTGTGAGTATTATGGAAGGCATTATATATATTATAATATTTCTATAAATAGGGAAATGGTAGACAAATTCTGGAAAATCTGAAAATGCCCACGACTAAACTTGGCTCACAGTAATTATGCAAGGAAAAAATACACCTGCTACTCTGATACCATGTTAAACACACACATGGAAACAACAGAATATGAATGATAAACAGGAGAGTACATTTATTATTAACAAAAGATATACATTTATAGTACATGGTGTGACCCTTGGATTCATATTCCAAGTGGTTTCTTGGACTCCTTTTGGCTGTTTAGCTTCCACACCAACCTTAGAGGATTAGGTGTCCAACAAGCCATCTGTTATTATTTTTTAAGTAATGACGTCTTCGTAGTACCATGAACAGATTTGTCTTTGCAAGGGAAGCCCAAGATTCTGTAAAAAGAAAGCGTTTCAACTCATTGAGGAAGAGGAAATCCTTGTCGTTGTTCCAATTGCGGATTGCATTGTTAGTTGCGAATTTATTGTAGTTGGGCTTAATTACCTCAACTACATTGTGTTGATCTTTCTAGTACCTAAAGGCTGCCAAAAAAAATAGAAACAAAGGTTCAAAACTCAGTAAACTGAAAACATGAGAAAAGATGTCCGAGTTCGAAACTCAGTAAAAGCAAAACAAAGCATAAGGTACTTACAGATCTAATCAAGGAGAACGAAGATGTGTTTGGCATTTGCAATAGGCTCATTTCAAAATTTTCTGGAGAAACTCTATTGTTTGAAATCCTGGGCATGGAACGAACATTTGAATTTTTGGGTACGGAGAAGAATTGATTGCGTACCTCTGAAGAAATCCCGAGAGTTGTACATTTGACAGAAAAGGGCCTATCAATTAATGGAAGTTACCGAAATATTCATGACATGTATGTATAATCATCTATGCACATGGTTATGTGAACTCCAAAAAGTCTCTAAAAAGTCGCATTATAGACTATTTCTTATTAAATTATATTGTATGATGTGATTGATTTTGAATAATAATAATAACAACCATAATAAAAATAATAATAAAAATAAAAAATAAAAAAATGAGGGTCATAAATCAAATATTTCAATATGCATTGAGTAAAAGATTTTAATACCAAATATAAAAAGGGAGAAAAAAAGAGTGGGAGTTCTTATTCCAATAATATATCTTTCTAAGGTATGAGAGAGATTTGTAATTCCTATACTGTTTACTATGGAGTTGAGATGTAACATTTTAAAACACACACACATATCAATCAAGAGAGATTTTAATTCCAGATTTACTAATAGTTGAGAGGAATCAAATCTATAAGCATGCATCTAACATGACCCAAGAGGGATCAAATATGTTAAGGTGCAAACTTATTTAGAGTGCAAAAAACAAAGTGTAATTTTTCATTGTTTAATTTGTCTTTTTGAATGTTACAGAGATTACATTAAAATATTCCTTTTAACATTTTTTCTCTATATAGACACGTATCAAGTTTCATATACCAACCTAGAACTCAAAAACCATCAATGGTAAAACTTCATATATATCTATATATATAGAAAAAAATGTTAAAAGAAAATATTTTTAATATTGTATATAATAAATATCCAATGTGAGTTATGAAAAAATATTTTAGTATGAATTATATTGATGTATACTTAAAAATGTATTACTAACCAAAAAACTATTTAATGGGTTACTGGTCTATGTTGGTTTATAGCCCACATTGCCTTTCTATTCAGGAAATTTTATTTTTATTTAATAGGGACATGTGTCAACTCGAAGACATACTTACACATCACCTTCACATTAGGCTGTAGAATAAGCCTCTCTGCTTATATATATGAGATTTAATTAATATTTTATTATTAAATGATATTTTTAATTAATTATATTTTTAAATGAGTATAAAATATTTTGACTTATACAAAAATTGATAATAACAAACATAAATCTATATAAATATAAATTTTATCAAATATTTATAAGAATTAAATATTTTTAAAGTTGAAAATTTGATATCATTTAAAATAAATTTAAACTAATTATTATTTCATCAAATTTGTAAATATCATATTATAATAATTTAATCTAAGTTAAGTTTAATTTTCTTAATGTTCTCGAGATCATACCAGAAGTGACATAGCAATTTAAAAAATCATATTTCTATTACAACAACAACAACAACAACAACAACAAAACAACACATATTTTAATATTAATATTTATATTTATCATTTTCTTTATTTTATTTATATATGTATAAATAAAATCTTTCTCCTAACATTTATATTTTAACTTTTACTGTGTATAATATATTCACAAACTAATCACATATTTATGATATACCATAGCAAGTACCCATGATTATATTAAATATTGAGGGAAAAGGGATATTGCCTTGATTTGGAGCCTAAGAACATCTAAAAACAATAAAGTGCCTAAGAACATCTAAAAAACAATAAAGTCTAGGCGTATGGATTACTCAAGTTTCATTGTTACCATTATAGTTATGAGCTCAATGGAAAACAAACTCAACTCTCTTAATCAAGGAAAAAAGTGGAGGGTGATTTCATTTTTCATCCCCTAAGTATCTAAGGTATATGATTTCAAACCACATCACATCTACATTAAATAACACATGTTCCATCATCTCTCTTATGAATCTCTGAGCATTGGGAGGGGATATGCAAGGATGTAACCCTATCTTACTTGCATGTGAGAATTAATCCTTGTCTTGTCCATTAAATCCTTGTTTATGGTTACTTGTTAGTTGGGTGGGATAATGGAATAGACCTAGGTTGACTTTGATGCAACTCTAGGAGAATCCTCATTTTGATTCAATCCCATTTGGTAAGGGTATCTTTTGATTTTAGTTGGTTTATTTGGATTTGGTCTATAGTATTTGGGTGTAATGAATGGATAATTTCTAAATTGTTTTCGTTGTCTGAATATATTCGAATTTTAACATATGGAATTTGTTTTTGGGTTCACATTCTCAATCAAAGTAATGATTTCATGCAATGTTTTCCATTTCTTTTGTTCTTTTATGACATCTATTCTTTTGGCTCTTTGTATACTACTCACAATCAAATTTTATCACTCTATGTGTTGATTTTTATAGTTTTAAGAGATGTAATTTTCATTATACTTCGCATTAGATGTGTTGGAACCCCCAATTCAAATTAGAGAAATTTTGGAAGTGTAGTGTTCTAGTTATATTACTTCTACACTTGTGGAGTACAAAACCACCTTCATGTATTAGAATTAGCTATGGTTGGTTTGGTTCCAATTAGACTCTGCCACCCTCAACGATTTTTATCTAGATTCAAAAACTATAGATTATAGGGACTTGGAGGAAGTTTCGAGAACTTTGTGAAGACATAAAGAGTCTATATAATATAATAAGGCCTCTTTATCTTCAATGACTTAGAAAGTCCATGAAAATGAACATCAATATGCTGCATAAAATACAACAATTATTAATATCGTGACCCAACAAAAAAAAATATTAAATGCTTCGAGAACAAAAGGTAGTATTATCAATTTTAATAAATACTCTCTCCCCTAACCTCAAACCACAAGATGTACATCAACTCTAGTTTGTATATTACAAAAAGAAAATAACAATACGTCAAATAAAAAATAACATAGAAATTAAATAGTAAAATTCTCTTCCTTCAAATATGAAATTTTTTGGGGCAGCACTTAGCTATCGTAGGTTTATCTTTATATTTTGCAAAATAAATAAATTACTCAATAAAAACAAAAACCAGTAGATAATATTATATACATTTGCAAATTCTCTTGTGATTTATGGGAGTGCTCAATTTTATTAGTGTTTTAAATATAATATTTGCTCATATCAATTGAAAGAAAAACTATGCTTTTATAACATTGGGTTGTAAATCTATCATCTTTAAATTTAAAAAATTTTTAATCTTTTCTTTAATTAATAAGTTAATAAATATTGTTGATCAAACTTTTTCATTAATTGGTTAGAGAAAGTGTCAACAGATCGAAATGAAAAATGACATAGACATTAAATAGTAGAATTCTCTTTCCTCTCATATTGATTGGGGAGGGGACACTAACTATTTTTCAAGTACTTAAAATTAATAAATTTTATATTAATTTATTAATAAAAACAAATTAGGGATAATTATCATACTATTTTGCAAATCTTTTTTGTGGTTTAAGAGAATGTCAAATATATTATAGTTTTTGGAATATAATATTTTCTTCATATCAATTAAATAAGGAAAATTGTAAATCTATCATCTTTAAATCTAAAAGAATATTTTAATAATTATAGTAAAAATTGTCTATCTACACTAACACTAGATTATATCGGTTTCGGTTCATTAATATGGAGCTCTTTATGGTAGGTCTGAGGAAAATATATGTTAACTTTATGATTGATTTAATTAGATAAATAATTAAAAATATATTGAAATTTATTATAATATTTAATATATTTAAAAGATTTTATTGTATTAGAAAAACATTTTGTGTAAGGAATGTATAATTTTTTGTGTCCTTAAATTTGATATGTATATTTGAACAATATTATAAGAAATTATTCATGTTTTACTATAAATAAAATATTTCAATGTTCATTATAAATAATATATTTCAATGTTTATTTTACTAAAATTTATATGAACCAAAGAGTAAAAAAAAGTTACCGGTGTATACTTTTTACATTCCAATATGATGAAGATGTCTAATGCATTCACGCTTTAAGATGAAGTTGATGTTGGGTGTGTGTGAGAGAAAGCCATCATTTTTTAATATCAAGTATATGTCTATAAAAAACTGTTGAAGAAAAAAATTCTTGTTGACGAAAAAAAATTCTTATTAAATAATAAGGTATTTTAATATTCAATATGAAGTTGATGCTTGTTGCTAATATGAAGTTGATGCCTAGTATTTTAAAAAATAACAAAAAATATTTAAATGCTAGTCATAAAAGTATTTCAAAGCCCAATAATATATACGTGTATGGAATATGTGTAATTTCTTTCATACTCAATAAGGAATTGACATATGGTGTGCACACACATACACAACCAGATTAAATTCATCTTAATTTTGGATCTGTCATCCTTAGATAGGGATCAAATCCTGGTCTCTTAGAGAAGGGAGCTTAAACTAGGAAGCCCAGAAGAGGATGGGGATTCTCTTATTTTTGATCCAGAGTACAAATCTACCAAATTTTAGAGATTGTAGGATAGGGTCTTTTATTACATGAATTTAAAGGTGGGAGGGGGTCACCCCTCCTTTCGAAACATTGTTGTTGGTAGGCTTTTACAAGGAGAAAGAAAACCACATATAGAACAACAACTTGTAGGCTACTGTCAAATGCCTATTCAAGGAGATAGTGGTAAATGAGGCTAAAGGGTTAGTGTCTTTGTCATTCCCACAAGATGTTTAGAAGATCATAGAAAACATATGCGAGACCACACCTTTATATGTAAGTTCATAGGCCTATGGATGACCAAGAAGGAGCTAGAGAGATGGATTCAACAAACTTGGCAATCAAAGGGAGAGGTGGACTTGAGACTGGGACTGAAAGGTTTCCTCACAGTTATCTTCTCCAACCTTGAATACACGGCTAGAATCTTTGAAGGTGATACATACTTTTTGAGCATTGCAGGCCTCTATATTACGCACTGGGAAGTTTCTTTCAACCCAGATAAGGAGGAATTCATAGAAGCGCCGATATGGGTAAGATTGTACTCTCTACCAGTAAATTTTTGGATTTCGTAAATTATAGAAGGTACAGGGTAGACACTAGGACATTTTTTCAAGGTTTCAAAGGTCAGAAACAGAGGGGAACATGTCTTATGCCAGGTTATGTGTGTGTATGAACATATCACAACCATTACCAAGTTCTAGTGAGTTGGAATATTAGGGAGGGGTTTGGAAACAACCCTTGGATTATGAGTGTGTTATGTTTAGGTGTAGGCTATGCCATGAGCACAATCACTTAATAAGAGTTTGTCCAATGAAAGAGAAGGAAAAAGGGTTTGGAGAATAA
>APFE031734909.1:92472-130553 GCA_000404065.3 Pinus taeda | reverse complement strand
CTTTCTCTCCACAGATTCTACTCTGTCACCCAACCTCTTCATACCAGAGATTATTGCATCCAATTTCTGGTCAAAGGCTGAGGGTTCCTCTTTGAAGGCAACTCTTTTTTCCAATATTGCCCTGTTCCTCTTAGCAATTAGGTTAGCCTCGACTGTGACAACAACCTTTTGTGCTTCTTCAAGGGTTTGAGGGGCTCTTTCTTTTAATTGATAAGCCATGTTAGGGTCAAATCCATCAGGGAATTTGTATAAGGCCAAATCAGGAGGAGGTCTTAAGTTTTGGGGTATTGCATTGTATACATTGTTGAACCTGGCACAGTACTCCAGAACTGTCTCTTGAGGACCTCTCTTAATCATGTCATATTCACCAAGTGCAAGGGATCTTTCTTTTTCTCCCATCTGTTGGTAAAGGCTTGGTAAAGCTCATCAGGGGTTGTAATGGTATTTGCAGGAAGTGACCTGAACCAAGTTCTGACATCACCTGTTAGGCTTTAGACAAAAATTCTCATCCTCACACTTTCATCATCTATCTCATAGTTTTCAAAATGATCCTACATTCTCTTGGCATGCTGAATAGCAGAGTAAGGGCCAGTGGAGTCAAAATATGAGATTTTGGCTTGGTAATCCTGAGGTAGAGCTGCAGGATTAGTAGGTAATTGCAGCGGTGCATATCTCATAGCCATATTCACAAGGTTTGGGGGATTGATAAGGACAACTGGGACAAAAGGAACAATGGGTACCACAGGGGTAACAGGTATAGCAGAGCCTAGAGTGTTGGTCAAGGTGGTATGTGTGGGGGATGAGGATGTGAGAGGGGGGCTTTGAGATGTGGATGGAGAACTAGGGGAATTAGGGGTGGAGTGAAAAAGAACTTTGATTGGAGTGGAGATGGGGTTGGGGTGAACTGTCTCTGGACTTAAGTCAGCAAGCTTATCTGGCCCTTGCTGCTTTTTGATAAATTTAGGGATTGTATTAGGATTTTCAAAGACAGTAGGTGGGTTTGGGTCAGGATTTGCCCTAGTGTACCTAAGGTTCTTCTTGGGAGCCAGTTTCTGAGCTAGTCTTTTTGAGTTTTTTGGGAAAATTTGTATCTTGCAAGGACTGGACAAGATTTTGAAAAGGCTATATGAAGATTAACTGAATCAACTCTTCCCTGAGGCTGTTAGTGTTGGTACAGAAACAACTCTGAAGGCTTCTTGATTGATATTCAGGTTTCAAGTGTAACTTTAGCAGATATATAGTTTTTTCTAAACCCTGAAGAGGTCCCCAGTGGAGTCGCCATTTATGTTAACACCCAGGTTGTTCCCTTTGACTCCCAAGGGAATATGGCTGAGGTAACCACTAACCAATCTTTGGACTACAGCTTCTAGCCCATCTGTAATCAGAGAGGGCTCTCTCTATAAGATTTGTCTCTGTTCTGTGGTGATATTGGGCTAGTTATGAAGTAAAGGTTTTTGGTTTATGTTTGGTTGGAAGGATGTCTTTCTGTACTTAAAGTGGAGATCTGCAGATGAAGTTAGTCCATTGGGCAATGGAGTCTGTGGCTACTGGTTTCTTGAGATCTTGAGGTAGAGCAGCTGGAGTTACATGGCCATTTAGATACTTCATGAAGCAAACTTGAAATTGTGATGATGGAGTGTAAACAACCAGTGAAAAGCAATTAAGAATTTTCCACTAAGCTGGGGTGTGAGAAAGGGATGTATTCCTTAGGAGCAAATTTGAATTCCTGAAACAATAATCACTGTGAAGATATAGTGTGAAAGGGTAGCAATCAAGAATTACGCTTTCATTACCATAACCGAAGAAAAAACATTCAAAATAGCTTAGATTGAGTTCAGGGTAATCTGTGATTAAATCCTGGAACTATTCTTTTTCCTTGCTATTAACTGTAATACACAGGAAACATGAAAGAGATATGAAAGATAACAAAACACTTAACAAAGAGTTATAAGAGAAAATTATTGTGCCATGAGATACGCAGGAATCCTGCAACTTTCAGCTAAACACCAGAAAACATCAAGCAACACAGAGCTTTTGAAATTCCATCATCTTTTGTATTACTTCTCTTAGAGTTACAGTAAAAGAACAGTAGAATAGATATGAATAATATCCGACATCCAACGTCCAACCCCTGCTAACTTATGCGAGGGGGAATATATAGAAGTGTTTCATACAAAATATCTCAGGCATTGAGTCATCTGAGAGATAAAATATCTTCATCAACTCATACAGAAATTGTAGATAAGAAGTTATTACAACCTTTAATACAACATAAATGCTCTTTACTCCTGTCAGAAAATTTCAACTTTTGGAGCTCACTGAGTCAGTTGAACACTTTGTTATAACTGCTGAGTGACGCGTTTGTGCAGCTCTGTCCTTCTGTAGCTTTTTGGCCCTGTCACCTGTGACTGTCAGTGCTGCTGTGGTGGTTGAATATGTGTGCTGAGTTGGCTCAGCCTCTTTCTGCATACCTGCTGATACATCCTTATTTTCCTGTGTATGAAAATTTAAATATTTCAAAAAGTAAAACGTAATTATTGGCTTTGATTTAACAGTAATTGTATTAAGTTATTCCACACTTCCTGTGTAGGCAATTGATGCCTCAAAATTGACCCCATGGTCTCATCTGCCTCTGTATACTTGTAAAAATGGGGAGGCTCATCAAACAAGTGAGTGATTTCATTCATTATGAAGAATAAGCTCTCCACCCTGTTGAAAAGGGTCTGTCCTGTTGCTGGCCCTGTTTCTGCTGATGTGCTTGCTGTTTATGAAATCTGATTGGCAACAAAAGTGTTGACTCTCTTGGCATATTTTTCATGTGAGAGTAGCTTTCCTGATGGCTCCGTCAGGCTAGGAAGACCTTTGTTTTGTAATGCCATGAACCTTTCCTGGAACTTATTGATATCTGCCTGCATATCCTAGCTTCTTCTTTCCAGGGTTTGTACCGGGTTTCTTAGTGTCAGGACCCTCTTGACCATTGAAATGGTCTCAGTCCTATTGGCAATTCCCATTTTGATCAGCTGGGAGCTTGTCCTATAGTTGAGCACATTTATCATTCTGTTGGCAATCTCAAGCATGCTGCCTAGAGATGCCCTTACCCTTTGGATTTCTCTGTGTGCCTTTCCAATGAGCGCCATTTGCTCATAAATGGCCTCAATGTACTCCCACTGGTCTGTGATGGACTGGCCAATATTGGCCCATAGGATCCTTTTGAGATCAGATGTCACCTTGTCCAGTGTGAGCTCCTTCTCTAGCTCATTTATTCTCTTTTTGAGAGCCTTTACCTCTCTTTCTCTTTCAGCCACATTCTGCTTGGACTTGTCATATTTCTCATTGATTTTAGCCAGAGTGTCTTTAGCCTGATTCAACTCTGACATTTGAGACTCCAAGGATTGAATCTCATTTCTCAGCTTCTGCATGTCAAGGCTTTCAACCTGCTCTGTTGTTGGTGCTGAGGTGGACGGTGCTGCCTGTTGTGTCTGCTGACTGGGAGGGGCAGTGGTTTGAGGAGCTTCCTCCAGATTTATTGTTTTTGGAGGAGGTTGTGAGGTTTGTCCTACCTCCTTTTGCTGTAATGTTGCTTGAAGGGTAGCCTCTGATTCCTGCAGCTTCTCTTGTGTCTGGATGAGCTCTTTATATAATGTAACGAGCATAGTAGCTACATCCTTGTCTTGTCTGAGATGGGCAATCTCTTCTGTTTGAGGATGAAGAGTTGCTGAGATTTTTATCATTTTCCTCAGTGCTGCCATATCAGCATCCCTCAGCTTCAGAATCTCCTGCACTGCCTTGACATCCTTAGGATCATGTCCAAGCTCTATTATGATGTCTTCTAGAGCTTTGATCCTGTTGTCTTTTGCTTGAGAGGAAGCCCTTTCCAGCTCAAGTTGTGCAGTGGTATTATTTAGGCTATTTTGTAGCCTATAGTTCACCAAGTTCTTATTTGCCAAGGTGGCATGCACCATCTCACCTGTTTGTTTGTGCAACTCAATCTGATCCATTGGGTGGATGTCTTTGGACAGGACCTCAAGGTTGGTCCTAATGTAATCGGCAGCTGACTGTGGTTGCTGCACGACTGTTGTGAAATGGCTCATTATCATTTTACCCTCATGTGCATCATAGGCAGACATGAGTCTTTGTTGGTTAGTGGGAGCCATCTTTAATAAATGATTATATAATTGCAGCCTCAAGGGTTCATTTCTCTTTTTGATGTCCTTGAATTGTTGCTTGATGCTTCTCTCGCCTTCCCTTTGTTGGCCTGAGGAGCTAACTTCTCCTCCTGCTGCCCTTTCTTGCTCTTGCTGGTAGGAACTGGCTGAGGCCTCCATGCTGGGCAGGCCTATACCTGAAGTTTTCCCTATTGGCATTTCTTCTTCTGAGAAAGGGTTTAGCCTTTGCCTCTTCTCCCCTTGAGTTGCTGAGGTGGTAAGGGGATTTTCTCTATCCCTTTTCCTGCTGATGTCCTCCTTTTGTGGGGTTTGGAGGACAGAAGAATCAATCCTTGAGTCTTGCCTGGGAGGTGCCATTTGTGTTGGCAGCTGCTGTGTGGCCATTGGGGCCTCTGCTGTCTGTTCTCCCTGCCCTGGATGCTCCTTTTGTGGCTGTGGTACCTGTTGGGGTTGTTGAACCTGTTCCTGTTGTACCTGTTCCTGTTCCATCTCTTTCTCCTTGCCTTTGCTGTGAGCTTGGCTTGTAGTTTGGACTGCCTCCTGATGTGCTGTGGAGGATGAGGCAGCTGATCCTGCTTGAGGCTTTGGCAGAGAGTATACCTATGCAGGAAGTTCCAAGTCAGCCAATTTAAGAAGATTTCTTCTTGCTCTCTCATTCAGCTCTTCTTGTGTGATAGGTTCCTCTAGTGTGCCTCTTTTCCATTTTGGTTGATTGGCATATTTTTCAATGTCAGGCAGCCTTACATGGTCATAACTAGAGAGCCTATATTTGACCCTTCTTAATGATATGGAGTGATTGGGGTCATAGGGTTTCCAAAGGAAACTGGTCTTTAGGCCAAGGCCTTCTAACTTTCTATCAGCTTCTTTCCAGCCTTCCTCCCTTTTGTTCAAAACAAGGTGGCCCAATTGATTTTTCACTTTCAGCTGTGCCTTCTTGCCCTTGCCTGAGAAGTGTATCATGTCAGCATTCCCAAATTGCCTGAAGTTTTCAAGGGCAAATAGTCTCATGGGCACATACTTGGGCAGTCTATATGGGGGTAGCTCACAACCATATATTCTGATAACGGTGTAGCTTTGGTAAAAATACCAATCCCCAACGCTGTACACTTTGGACAATTGGAGGATTCTCTGCATCTCGTCTGTAAGTCTTGGAGGAGGCGAGCTCAAGAACAGAGACATGGTTGGGTGGATGAAGAGGTCTATGAACTCATAGTAGGTGTATGGAGAGTAGGCTCTGCAGTGAAAAACTGAGCTCCAATACACTACTGACCTTGGATTGCCTTGTGCATCCGTTCTTTTGACAATGAAGGAGAATTTCTCATGCTGATAATATAGAATTAAGTGGTAGATGTAGGAGGTGTATCTGAACACATTCTCTCTTGACAGGTTCATAAAATGCTCATGCATCTTATCTGAAATGTAGGTGGCATAGTCATAACAGATTGGAGTTTTGCTAGGGGAAAACATAGTCATCATCACCAGTACAGTTTCATCAATATAATCAATTGATTTGTACCCCAAGATGGAACTGATCATATCTGCAAGATCTACACCTAATTGATTGAGGTAACCAGCAAAAATAGGAGGGTATTGCACAGTGTCAGAGTTGATAAACAATTGGTTCAGCTTTGTGATCTGTGCATCTGTCAGCATTCTAGCTCCTTGGTTGATCAAATCCAACAAAGACAAGGGAACCAATTTCTTCTCAGTTTTAAACTGCAGCATCTCTCTAATGGCCTCAGCGGTCATGTAGAATACAACTGAGCCTGAAGGGTGAAGCACAGCTCTCTGAGTGGGATCATAGCATACAGCACACAGATGAATCAGGTCAGGGAATTGGTTGACCTGGGGGAGCTTGAAGATTGGGAGGAAGGAATCCCAAATGCCCAATATATCTGTCCCATCCACATGTTTGGCCTTTAGCTCATTCAGCAGGTGGAGGTGGAACTTGCTGTGTGTCAAGGAGTCCTCTGAGATTTGGTAAGCCAGGTCTGCTAAATCCTGCCACTCTAGTTCTCTCTGAGGGGCATTCAAAGGGGAAACATTGAGGGCCACAGGTGCAACTGGAGTCTCCATGGTTACTTAAACTCTGTTTTGTATGTAGACTGATGTTACTTAGACTGGGCAACAGGAAAGGAGTGTTGCTTGGACGAAGAGGTGAATTGAGAAATGGAGGATGATAGGTTAAACTTGCAGCAATTGAAATACTGCCCACAGTTACTAGAGAAGGTGAATATTTGTCTTCGGCAGACCCTTCTTAATATTTAGGTGTAGTTACCAGGTTTTCTCTTCACGACTGCGCGGAAAATGCAGGTTTTTAACGAAAGTTTTGTTTACACAGGCTCGGTTAATGAATTTCGACCGTTCAATTTCCAAATGGGAACTGAGTGCAGGGAACTCACCGGTGAATTATGCGTTTTCAGTGCCTTAAGTGAGTTTTCAGTTATTGCAGAGAAAAACCAGGCTTAGAGAAGACATGCAGGGATAAATACCTGGTAAACTCGATGGTCCGGGTCACGAATGCAGGTGGGTAGGCGCGCATAAGGTCTCCAGGTCGATTTGAGCAGGTTGGTGAAATTTTGGATGTAAAATGCAATGCAGAGGGCGCAACAACAGTTTTTGCAAAAAGTGCAAAAAAGGCGAAAAATGAGCAAAATATGGCTTTTTTGGGACATTCGCGCCTTTTTCGGGTAATGTCAGCATGACGTGATTAGGTGGGTCAGGGTAGGATGACGTCAGCATGACGTCATCAGGTGACGTGGTGGCTTATGAGTGGTCCACGGGGGTGGTGAGGTGGAAGACAGGTGGAGCAATGGTGGACGGATGGTTGCGGACGCGCCGATGACGCAGGCAGTGACGCGGCGCTGACGCAGGCAGGCGGATTGGCGGAAAACCGGAAACCACGGCGGTATCATATCGCACCGCTTATGCTACGGAAAGGAATCTGTCAGAGGGGGCTCCGATACGATTTGGGGGCGACGCGTGGCCCAGGCCTAACGTCAGCCTCTGACAGATGTCGGACGATATCTTTCGGACGTGGGGGCCGGTCCGATATCCACGTCAACCATCGGGTGAAAAGGGCTTGATCGGACGGTCGACGGGTCGTTGAACTGCGCAGATGATATGGCGTCGGGCGGACAATAAACAATTGTTTTTGACGGGATTTGTGCCCGGCGGGGCCCTTAGAAATATCAATGATTTTCATGGTTTTCAATGTATTTCTTTATCAAGTCATGTATAGCCAAAAACTTTAGGATAAGGCTGAAAACTATTGTTTTTTCAATGTATTTTTGCAAAATCGCGCATGGCTTTTAAAACTTAGGCTAAGTGGGTTTTTCATACAATTTCGCATAAAAGCGCAAATAGGTCCCAGACTTAGGATAAGGCGGACAAAGTGGGTTTTCAAGGTATTTTGCCTTTTGAGTGGGCTAAAAGGGTGCAAAGGGTTTTTCCAAGGGTTTTTTAGGCAAAATGGAGGCTTGACTAGGTAGATGAGTTCTGAGGGAGACAAAAAGGTAAGGCTTGGGTTCTTAAACTAACCAGGTGTTAATTCAATTCCCTAGTAGTGAATCCTATGGCTATAATGCCAAGGGGGATATTTATAGGATTTTTGGGGTTTATACACCATGGTGTTATAATAGTAGGGAAAGGGTGACATAGGGAGTTAAATAATAGAAGTTAAAGGTTAATATGGAGGGAGAAGGTGAATGAGGGGTGATATTACTAAGTTTACTTGAAAACAACTTGGTTTTAGGGAGTAGATCAAAATGAAAAGAATTTTGCACAAGAAATGTGGCTCTTAAAGGCAACAAGGACCAACATAAAACCTTGAATTCTTATATAACCACAACTGGTGAAGGGATGTTAGTAATGAGTGATAAATCAGGAAAAAAGGGAAGTTAGACATGCTCCATTATGTTGCTTTCCTTGTATTGATCACAAGATTCAGGTTTGGAAGGAACACCACTTCTGCAACCCCATCTACCTACCCATCTACTGCCTAGCAATTTTTTGTTTCTTCTTGGGGGTGCACTTGGACTTGCAGACCCTTCATGTGCCTTTCTTTTCCATGGCTTTTTCCTTGGATTTCCTATCTACACTGCCCTTATTTCTTCCAAGGCCCCAGATTAACAAGTTGGAACCTTAGCTCTCTGCCTAATACTGATCTTAACAAAGAATTTAAACAGTTTGGACAGACTTATATCTCTAATTCTACAACAGAAAATTGAAACATGGCCATGATCCAGATTAGACTGTTGGACAATCCATCAAAATTTAATAAAATGAAGCATGTACACACCTTCCCTATCCCTGGAAAAGTATGGGATCTTTGTATCAGCAAAGCAGAGCATATTTGGCATTTGAATTTGCCCATCATGAAATATGAAACCTATTGGTATAGGTATCCAACACATCTAAAATTAAAAAAAAAAAAAAGGTAGCTTTATGTATGCAATTAAATATAAATTAAGTATTTTGTTAATTGGACTTAATTCAAGTGGTTCTCTATGCCTCCTTTTAATTTCAGCATCTAACATGTTGAGGTATAATACATATTTATTATAATAGCTTCAAGTCTTGTTATAAAAGTTAGCAAGATATCTTAAAATAAATACAAATTAACAAAATGTGAAGATAAAGATTATCAAAAGTGATGATCCATGTCATTTTCAATAACCCCACCATCAACTCTTCACATGTGTCTGGCTCTACCAACCCCTCATCATTCTAGTTCGCAAGCAACATTTTTTTTGTCCACTTAGCTTCCATGCCCTCTCTCCCATTTCTTATGTTATGATCCATGTGATGTCCAATAACCCCAACCTTAAATTTTCGAATGTCTCTAGCTCCACTACCCCCTCATCATTATATTTCTCAAGGAACATATTTTTTTGCCTATCCATGTCATGTCCAATAATCTCGTCATCAACTCTTCATACGTGTTTGGCTCTACCACAATATTATCATTCTATTTCTCAAGGAACAACTCTTTCTGCCACTATTAACTTCATGTATCTTCTATGCACTCTCTTCCATTTCTTATGTTATGATCCATGTGATGTCCAATAACCCCACCATCAACGCTTTACATGTATCTGGCTCTACCAACCCCTTATCATTATATTTCTCTAGGAACAATTTTCCCACCACTCTTAGTTGCATGCATCTTCCATGCCCTCCCTCCCTTTTTTTTAATGTTATATGCATTTATGTTCCATGCACACCACCACACAAAATGGCCTTACAACCCATGAGGGGAAAGGAGAAAGGAAGGAATGGAAAATGAAACCTAAAGGTGTGAAGAAGAAGGGAAGAATGAGAGCCACTCGATTGATTAGTAATATTATGTTAATATTGACTTATTTAATTATTAATTATTATCTTTTATCATATAATTCCTAAATATCACAATTTTGAAGCTAATCAAATTTATATCTTGTAGGTAACTAATCACAATTAATTTGGTAATTAATTATAGAAGAACATGTATAAGTAATTAATTATGATTACTTTTGATAATTAAAATATATCCGCACTTTATGGTAAAATAATTACTTTAATTGCTAAATGCTAGATAAGTGAAATAGTTGAAAAATATTACAATTACTATGGTTTGGTTTATTTAATGTGCTTACTCTACTTAGATCTCAAAGTTAACAAGATAGAAATTCAATGCACAAAAGGAAATCTAGGTACAAAACGTTCAAGAAACAAGGAAATACTCAAATATGAAAGGAGAGGGAAAACTAGTTAACACATTTGAATCAAGAAGGGGTTATTACCTTTAATGAAACCAATAAAGAAGATGAAATCCCACTACATACCATGCCATTACTAAGCTCATTGTGTTGTACTTCAAAGTAGGGTCTCTTGTACTTGAAAATAGAGTCTCTAAATAATGTAATTGAATATGTACAAATCACTTATCAAATAATAAAGTTCACAAAATTTTCAAATGCTAAAAAGAAGTTAGTTTCATGTAGATGGGGTGCTTGGGTGAAAGGTGAGTACGATATTAGCAAAATCTAGGTAGAGTTTTGGTAATATTTGAGAACCAAAAATGGGACCAAAGAAGAACCTAACAAATTCAAAATGTGGATATTTATGAATAAAAGAAACCAACAAACATGTACAAGGCATAAAAAAGTAGTCGTTGAGAGAAATTTGGAGGAATCAATTACTAATATGCAATTTGAATAGATGGATTCACATCTCAAATAGATCCACATTTTTTTCACTAAAATCGTGCTCTTTGATTTGTTGGTCCATGAGAGACTTAAGAGTATTAAATATAGAACCTACATAGGTTCTCTAAGTCCATAATGGGGGGTGGGGAAGATCTTATTTGACTTTTCCAAACCCGTGTTTTCCCACAATAGAAATGAGGATGTTGGGAACCTCAAAATTAACATTTTTATGTATCCAAGTCAAGAAAATGAAATCAAGTATTATAGATGTCAAGGTTGACAAGAGGTACGAGATCATTTAATTAAGAAACTCACCAAGTAATAAGCATAAGAAAAGTATGACCTAGGAAAGTAACTAGGAGACCTTGCCTAGGCAAGTCTAAACATCAAATGAGAAAAACACATTCATGTACTCATCCTAAGAAGAAGGCTAGCAAAGAGAAAAATACCAACATAAGTAACCTATTTGAAGATGATGGAAGGTCTCATGGTCATCTTTGGGCTTTCAGTACATGGATGTAGTGAAATCTCTGCACTACATATTGATTTCATGGTAGGAGATGTTATCCATAAATATGACATCATCAAGGTGTCATGCAAAGAGAAAAACACAATAAAATACAAGGAACACATAAAGAAATTAAGCTGCAATAATTGAAAATGTAATGGTGCACAAGGGAAGGATCCCATAGAATGGTAGTGGAATGATTTGATTCCTTAGTATAAGGAGGGAAATCCCTCGCATGGAAAGATATATTCCACATAGAAGGTCCTCTCACCCAAACATTATAAACACTGGTTAGGAGCCATAAAGCCTCACATGGCCATATGAGAACAATCAACCACACAAAGAAAAGCAACATCATAAACAGTTTCATGCATGACAAGTAGATAATGATGAGGACATGGAGACATATGAGATATCACTACTAAGTATGAAAAGGCCAATAAAAGAATTAATCTATGAAGAAAACTAGCTATTGAAATCTTGAAATAATATTGATTAATATACAAGTTCAAGCTCTAGATACAGAGAGCATGATGATATGTAGAAGTATGATAAAATAGCTACCAAATTGCCAACAATGCCATAATCATGAGATCAACTAATTATAATCACATGATATGTTAGTCATAAACAATAAAATATAACTAAACTATGAAAGTAATAAGATACAAAGTATAATAAGTGTAGGTACCAACTATGAATAACAACTAGATTGTGAAAGTGGGGGAGATATAACTACTAGGAATAAACATTAACTAAACTATGCCATCAATATAAGATATTGAGACCATGAATTAGAAGTAAGACATAAAAGTTGCAATATCTATAACTACCTATAAATGTCATTGGGTAGAAAGGTGAATGTACTTTGTTTTCCACTTAGACATGTGACTACCATTAGAGTGAAGTTCACACATATCACATGTAAAGGGGACAACACCTACATCTTTTATTGGACATGTGACACATTGTGGGCCCTAGGAAACAAAAACAATTGAGCCTATTGGGTGAAGGGAAACAATAATTCTACAAATTAGTGGAATCCAAGAAACTAATACATGTGAGTAAATAGAGAAAAAAATTAACAAAATAGTGAAAAAATAAGAGAATGCACAACATAGACCTTGCTAGCAAAAATTAGCTAGAGAAGGGCAACATATCTAATCTAAGAGATGTGGGGGAGACTAATTAGTGCTAGGAACAAAGGAGGAAATTGCTTCATGTACAAAAGAAAGAAGAGTGGGAGAATGGGAATCTACTACAAATATGGCAATGTAACACCCTTGAATTTTTAATGTAATCGTACATAACTAATATATAGGTTGGTGAGTCAAAGAATATGTACATAATGAAATTTATGCACACCACGTTATTAATAATGAGATAAATTATCGATTATATGACAAGAGGACTAAAATGATGTGGGGGATATCAATCCATAATATGGGAACAAGAGGGCGCCAAGGGGGCCTAGAATGGCCAAAACCATAAATAACATTTTTTTATTAAAAGAAAAAGAACACTTACCTCAGTCTAGGAAAATAAACAAATAGGTTTGGGATTTGTGCAAAAGTAGCTAGGAAAGTCTTTGTACGATGTCAAAGTGTGAAGTTGGAAGCATGCATACGAAAGTTGGTGCTTTTATAAAGATAGGTGTTTGCATGCTTATGTAGCCTTAATGTGTCTAATAATTATGTCTAATTTATATTAGATAATTAATAATTTTACTATTGTTGTTTTAATGAATATATTGCGTAATATGTCTCTATTAGTTATGTCTAAATTATGAACATAAATGTAGAATTTTAGAACTATATATTTGATATTATGGTATTAATGTTATTATCTATGGAGAGAGAACATCATAGTGAAGGATCAACTTCCTTTTACTATTTGAAAATTGTGTGAACTTTATTATTTGATAGAGTGAGTTGTGGATATAAAATTGTATTATTTAGAGACTTTATTTTCAAGTACAACACAAAGAGATTGGTAATGGCTTCGAATGTATTGGGATTTCTTCTTTTTCATTTCTTTCATTAAAGGTAATAACCCTCTCTAGATTCAAATGTGTTAACTATTTTTCCCTCACCTTTTAAAATTGAGTATTTCCTTGTTTCCTGAACTTTTTGTAGGTTGATTTCCTTTTATTCATTGGATTTCTATCTAGTTAAATACCTTTGAAAACTAAGTAGAGTACGCACATTAAATAAACCAAACCATGCTAATTCTAATATTTTTCAACTATTTTACTTATCTAACATTTAGGTTTGAATTTTGGGTACAAAATTCAATGGTGTGGCTATAGAGTTGAATTGGGTCAAGGGAAGCTTAATCACAAAGCTTCCATGTAAACAAAGGAAAAATCTTGAATAATGGGAGTTTTTGGAAAAATACGGATTTTTCCATACTTGGTGATGTGGAGGCCACAAGGCCACATGTGTGGTGATGTATAATGCCATGGTGATAAGTGGTAGGGGCCTCACATTGTTGTGGTAGTCCATAGAGGAAAAAAGTGGGGGTCTATGACATGATATGACAAACCTAAGTATGATGTCAACGTCTTGAAAAATAAGTGGTGATGGGGGGTTGAAAAGTGATATTAAAACTTTTCAAAAATAGTTTTGAAGCATTTAAAAATGACCTGACACCAATTAGCAATGGATGCATGGAATTGAGCGGTTTGGGGGTGGTAAGTGACAATACGACATATTTCTCTATTAATGCCTCTATACTTTAAGAATATACGATAACCAAGGCCATTAACATGGGTGATCCCTTATTTTTTGATAACAAGGACATATGTCACATGCTTAGAGAAAAAGAGAAGGGGACAAGACCTACCCATCACTATGGATAATAAATGGATGTTAAGTGGACCAACGTTATAGGAGGTTGGATCCTCATATCCCATTGAGAGTAAAAAAGGTGTCATGTGGATTGTAGAGGCTAGGTGGGGCTAAGGAGAGAAGAAAGAGAAGGTGGTAGGGAAACATGAGATGATGGGGTAGGTTAGGTGACCAAAGGGGTGATGTCAAATCACCCTAAGGTGCCATGTCGATCTAGGGATCATGTCCCAATCCATGTTAGTAGGCAATTGAATAGTTTTGCAATAATTTTCTTACGATTTTTGGGGTCCTAAACATCTAGGTATGTATTTGATTCCATAAAAGATATCTTTTGGGAAATTTCAAGGCTTGGGTGTGTTCAACCTAGGCATGTCTTTAACATGCCTAGATCATAATATTAAATGGTAGTACTCAATAAAAATTTTGTAATGAGACATATACATGAGAAATATTGTCAATATGTAAAAGTTTCACCTTAATCAATGTAGAAATATGGTAAGTACCAACTCACTTCCAAGAGGTATAACTTCCTACTCATATCTTAGAATTGAGCATGAAGCTAGTAATAAAAAATATCTTGGATAAGGGAATACACCTATGGAGCCATACATAACCCCCACAAAAGTAACCCATGTTTTTGTAATGTTAAAATTATGACTGTGTAATGCCAACATGGAAACCATGGTTTATTGAGGCATGCTATGCAATTATAAAGTAATTAAATATGAAATTCTAGCCTGAGAGGGGGGGGTACACAAATAAAAGTCTAAGGGGAATAAAAGAAGTGGAAGAGTGGTATTGATTGGTGTAATAGAATGCTCCACCAGCTAATAGCTGACAAGGAATGATTAAGTAGAGGAAATGCCCACATTTTTCTAGTTCCATGATGTGTGTAAATGGAAACGGGTTAGTCTTATAGAAGACAAGGAACCTAAAGGAAAAAGGGAAGAGGAAAGGAAAATCGTGAATACGGAGAACTCTAAGAAAAATAGAAATGTAGAGCATGAGCACAGAAGGGAGTAGGAGTTGCGACTAATATTTTACTCAAATTATTGGGGCATGATCCCTTGTATTGGTGTGTTGAGGCAGTTGGACTATGGAGTCAATTTTCAAATGGTTAGTGGGAGGCTTAGTGGAGTATTGGACTATGGTTGCTTGAAGTAAGAGATGATAAACCACTCGAGTGCTTGCTATAAGGTTGATAAACCACTAGGCAAGGTAGTTAAACCATTGTGGTGCTTGTCGAAAAGAGTTGATAAACCACTAAATGTTTATTGAGGAATTTAATAAACCACTTAGTTCTTACTAATTAAGTTGATAAACCACCTGGAAAATCGGCTATAGAATGCTACATTGCTTGCCTTGAAAATACATATGATAAACCACCTAGATGGTAGATCTAGACTCTTAGAACTGAGAAATACTCCAACTAAACCTGTGATCAATTCCTTGAGTAAACATCCCATTAGACTTTTTATCCAACTCAGGGGCAATCAGCTATAAGAAAGATTATGTTGTAGCTGGCCTATACTTAGGTGGAAAGTTGAAGTCCCTCCCTCAATTACTAGTCACTCAAGTGAATCAGGTAAGTGTATTTACTTGCATATATGTTGCATAGTGGATGATGAATGATGTTGTTATGTGTTATGACAATGTATGTATCAACACTGTTAATGGATGAGTGCAGTATTCATATTTGTCTAGTATGATATGTTATGTGTGTGTGTGTGTTCTCATGGCTATAAGGGACTTGCATATCCCTATGGTTGCTAATATTTTCATGATTTTCAAAGCTATTTAAATGGTCATGTATGGTTTCTTGAGGTGCTCAACTAAATTGTTACAATGTGTGATTTCTATTGTTTGATACATTGTGAACCATCATGTATTTATGATTGCTTAATATTGTTGTTTCTCTATTATAGTAAAGGACCAACAATGATACAATGCATGATGCATCAATAGATCTGATAGTATTTGTTTTGGATCCATGGAATGTATGATGGCTAAGTATAGTGAGTAGAATTTTTTGTGTTTGTATAAGGGTTTTATCCCTGTAAAGTTGGTGTTCTAGTAAACACCTTGTTTTAAGGAAGTTCTAGCTAAACCATTGAAGTTTTCTCATTTTCTAAGTCTAAGTAATGGGAAGAACTTGGCATTTGTATCCTAGGCTAGATGGATTTTTGGGTGGACCAAGTATCTAGGGTTGAATTGATTTTTTGGCATACCAAGTATCTAGGGCTAGATACCCTTTTATCCTTTATTTTTATCACATCCAGATATGTGAATAGGGGTGGATGCATTTAGGGATATGGGATGTATCTAGAAATTTGGGCATCCGACTAGTCATCCCATGTAAACTTTTAAAGTGCACTGAATTTCTACTCATCATAAATTACCATGGGAATTATGGTAGTGACAATATTCGGTTGGGCTCACCTTTTGCAGAGTCAAATGTCAATTTTTTAGGAAAGTAATCCAGAGTCTAGGCAATCTTTCAAAGTGTGCCAAATGTCTAATCATTCAACTTTACCGTGGGGGGTCATTTCATTGGCAATATCTAATGGGGCCTGCCTTGGGAAAATCAAAATGTCAATTCGTTTGGGAAAGTAATTCGGGATCCGGGTGATTCAATATTTTACACCACAAGGTGGAAAAGTTGGTGACATCATATTCCTTTCGTGGACTAAATATAATGTAAAGAGCAATGAATTATGAAGGGTGTGGGTGTTGTGGGAATAGTGGATACCACGAAGGCTAGCATGGCTATGTGGATGGTTCATGAGCTCCACAATATACCTTAAGAAGGAAGAAAGCCTATATATCTGGAGAATCTGAGAGTTTGGGAGATATTGTATCATGGATTATTTCGTACGCCTTGGATTACCTCCAAAACTAGATACAAAGGAAATAAAGCAAAGGGACCAAGCCCTATGTGATCCAATACTTTGGATTGAGGTGGCATGTGCCACAGAGGAATGGTGGGAATTGAGAAGTGTAGCAAGAAAGGCTCAATTTTACTTTCCCTTGTTCAAATTAAGAAAATTTGAATTTCCACATGAGTAGACAACTTGGAGGTAGTTAACTGAGATGACACTCTTGTCACTCAGTTAGAACACTAAATTTGAGTTAGTGGGCTTGGAGTTCAGTTTGCATGTGTTGATTTCTAAATTATAGCAATCTAGTCTAGTTATTTTCAATTGTATTCAGTTAAACTAGTTCTAATAGTTCTTAGAGCTAGTTGGAGGTCAGTTGTATAGTGGGACAACACTCTAACTCAGAGATCATCCAGTTAACTGATCAATCAACCCAAAATAGCTCATGCATGCAAGGATTTCAAATTGATGAAGATGTGGTGGAGATTCCAAGGCAATGTACAATTAATTATGTACTAGATTGAGTGCACAATTTAGAGTATTGGTTAGGTGATCAATCCTTGGGAATTGCACAACAAAATAGGGGGGAATAGGGGACTAGTTCCTCAGGAATTGTGCAAGGAAATAGGAGTGAGTGCAAGTAGTGCAAGTGCATGAAACTTGACTGCAGGTAGCGTGAGTGTAGGTAGCACGTGTGCAGGCAGTGCAAGTGCAGACATAGTGAGAAGAAGTTTACTCTTGTAGTTTTTCCTCAGAGAAAGAGATCGCAATTGTAATGGTTTCTGAATTCACTTGATTAATGCAAACATGCTTAATGGGTTTTTAGCTGTTTATTTCCCCTAAAAACATTTGTGTACCTCTTTTTTTGATGATGCATGTTTGTGAATGTTGTTCTAAATTGTGAATTAATTTCCGCATAGTAGTACAATAGAATTGTGTCTCTTGATTTAGATTAAATTTCTTGAGCAGTTTCAATTCTATCAACATATTTTTACATGGTATTAGAGTATGATTCAAATTAGAACAAGTACTTAGCCTATGTATTATGTGTTGGATGTCTGTTAGTGGATGCCTAGTTTCCCTAAATGTTGTGGACAAATGGAAGACTTTTCACAACAAGTGGGTTTTATTTTGATACCATAAGTATTGACTTTTGGAGCATCCAAGAGCAGTCAAGTGGGTTGGTTTTTCTTTCCTAGTTCCCTGGTTTGGTGTTTAACAAATCAAAGATAAGAGGGTCCATTGCAAAATTTGTAGATTAGTCAAGGAGTGACTATATGTGGTTATATCTAAAAGCCCTAAGAAGAGTGATAGTAGCAGTTGATATGTCACATAGATAAGGAAGATCTAGAAGGTTGAGCACTATTCACAAACATAGTTGTGAACAATGAATTCTGTATGTAGTATGAAACAACTTGAATACCTCAAGTACATTACACATCAAAGGAGTCATGGACTATTAGGAGGCAGATTGATGGAGCCCTAGTTAAGGGAAAATCCAGAAGACCCTATGTGTGGACTTCTTAATTGAGCTAGAAGGCTGCTAGTGGGAAGATCAATGAGCCAATTTTTAATGGCACAAAAAGGAGTTGTGATCATTGATATTGGTAGATTGAGGAGTACCAATATTTCCCAAGAGAATATCAAGACTCAAAGGGAGTCTAGTTTCAGAGGGAGCATCCTTATGGAAGCTAGTATTTTAGGATCTGAGGAGATTAGAATCATTATTGCAGTACTTGCAACAGCAGTATGGAAACAACAACATAAAATTATTAGTAGTATGAGTAGATCAATTTTTTCCATGCATGCAACTATACCTCTAAGAGTGAGGTGGGGTGATGTAGATCCCTAGCCCTAGAATTATAGAAATTTGGGTAGGGTCCATTGAGGTGTCCTTCTCATGGATCATTATCTTGCTACAGGAGCCCAGAATATTCAATAATCAAAGGATAAATGTAAGTTGGTGCATTCATATGTTGAGGATCACAGAGGAGTGTTGATAGTAGTGCATGAGGAACAATGCATAATCAATAACAATGTAGTTTTCCCAGTAGACAGTTGTAGAGGCACAGGTGATTCAATATTTTGGTGACTTCTCAGTTGCAATTTTTGCAGTAGAAATAACAATATTGGGAGGTAGTGCTATAGTAAATTTCAAAGGAGTTGGATAAGGGTGGTTCAAAATCCCTTTCTTGCTAAGAGGGAGTGTTGAGAAGTGTAGCAATAAAGGATCAATTTGAGTTTGCCTTGGTCAAATTGAGAAAATTCAAATTTCCACATTAATAGATAACTTGGAGGCATTTAACTAAGGTGACATGGTTCTTGTCACTCAGTTAGAACACTAAATTTGAGTTAGTGGGCTTGGAGTTCATTTTGCATGTGTTGATTGCTAAATTATAGCAATCTAGTCTAGTTATTTTCAATTGTACTAAGTTAAACTAGTTCTAATAGTTATTAGAGCTAGTTGGAGGTCAGGTGTACAGTGGGTCAATAGTCTAACTCAGATATCATCCAGTTAATTGATCAATCAACCAAAAATATATCATGCATGCAAGGAATTTGAATTGCCTAAGCTATGGTGGAGATTCCAAGGTAGTATACAATTAATTATATATTAGATTGAGTGTACTGTTTAGAGTATTAGTCACGTGATCAATCCTTGGGAATTGCATAAGAAAATAGGGGTGAAAGAGGGGCATATTTCCCTAGGAATTATGCAAGGAAATAGGAGTGAGTGCGGGAAGCGTGAGTGTAGGCAGCATGAGTGCGGGCAATGTGAGTGCAAGTAGAGTGTGAAAAAGTTTACTCTTACAGTTTATCCTTAGTGCGAGAGATCACAATTGTAATTGTTTCTCAATTCACTTGATTAATGAAAATGGTCTTAAGGGGTTTTTAGCAGTTACTTTCCCATAGAAACATCTATATACATGTGTATTTGATGATGCATGTTTGTGAATGTGGTTCTAAATTTTGAATTTATTTACGTAGAGAAGTAGAGTAGAATTGTGCCTCTTGATTTAGATAAATTTCTTGATGCCATTTTGTGGTCATTGCTAACATGGAAATATTGTTGATCCAGGTGGCTCCAGAGGCACACACAAAACAAAGAGGCCTTATGAAATCTTGAAAATCAAAATGATCAGAATGCTTTCAAACCAAGACCAGAGTGTAGATCTCATCGTCTTGATTGTAGCAGTGCAAACAGTTCATCAATCCAAGCTCGTATGATGGAGAATGAGCCAGTCAAAGTTTTGGTCAAAGTTGGGTTGTGGGCCAAGTTTAAGTGTCCTACAATTTGACCAACCCTAGGGCTCCCGAAAGTGGTTGAAATTGTGGCCTCGTTAATTTTTCCAATATCCCTTATTTTCTAAAGATTGGAAAATCTCCCCTAATCTATATTAAAATAAAAATATATATATTATTGGGGTGGCGGGCCACCAACCCCACCACCCACCCATTGGACTTCACATATATATTAAAATCAAAATTTTGATTTGCATTTTCCTTGTATAATAGCGACATCATCATTATTGACAACACTTAATGTAGTGACCTACACCATCTTGACATCGGGGCCCAGAGACGTAGTCCCTCCTCGACGAACTTCGTTATCAATGTCTTATGTTTTCATTTGTTGATGATTTTCATGTTCCTTTTATTACAACATGCAGATGTATTCATTTATGTTCTTTTCAAAATGCAATTTAACACATCATGAAAGTAAAAGGTATTGGAAGGGTCCTTTATCACACTCGGACCTGGATCAAGTGGTATCAGAGCGGTCTTTGCATGGATGTGAATTGCAAGAGTGAACAATGGAACGTGCAGCAATAGAAGATGAAAAAGTGATGTACGAGACCATGTTCAAAATTTCCAAAAGAGTGGAAATAATGTATGAAACTCTACAGAAAGAGACAAAGGAAAAGCAGCGACTACAGCTTCAGTTGTGAGCCATGGAAGAGACCCTGGAGGAACTGAAGCATAACAACCAAAGACTTCAAACAGATAACACTGAATTGAAGATGCTTCTACATGAAAGAAAGAGGAGAAACATAGTTTTCTATGATATCTGTAAGCAAAGTACGAGGCCTTGGAAAAGCTACAACATGACCCATGTGAGGTAAAATGTAATTCTCTGAATTCATGTATGTGTCCTAATGATGGTTTCGCTATTTTTGAAAATCATACCACAAGAATTGGCTCCAAACTGTTGAAGAGAATGGGGTATAAATGAAAAGGCTTGGGAATTAATGGCCAAGTCATTGTCAAGCCCATCAAATTAGAAGAATTACCTCGTCGAATAGGACTTGGGTATGTCAGAAAGGAATTTGGAGAATGCGCCGAGACAACTAGCGAACCACCAACAACAAATGGTGAGCAACCCTCACCAGTTCTTTCCAAATCGACACAGGAGGTAAAAGATGTTGATTTCCTTTCAGTTTCATCTTCACATAGTATGATTTCTATTGGAGATTTTGAGATCCCAACTACAGGGACAAACATGAGGCTCCTTACCAAGATGAGGCACGAGGAGGAAAAAGAACTTGGTGTTAATAACCAAAGCATAACTCAACCTTTGGAGGTTTTGCATAAACATCGATTTGTAGGCATGGGATGCACCAAAGGAGAATGCTTGAAGGTGTCAGATTCTTCCAAGACATCGTCAAAATCGTTGAGGAAAGAGAATGATGGGAACAAATCCCCGTCATCCCATGGTAGGGAAAAAGCTAAGGCAATCTCTCATCTCCATACTTACATCAGAGGCAACAAGGAAAGGTATAACCAATATCGACATTCGAATGTTCATTTCGATTATAATCATGTTTTTAAAGATGAACATAAATCATGGAATAAAAAAACATGTACCTTTTGTGGATTACATAACCATACATTTTCTCGGTGTTGGAAAAGAATGGTAGCACACAAAAGGATGAGGCGTGAAAGACCCTCTCAACAACAAGTAAAGAAACATGTTAAGCAAATCTGGAGGAAGAAGATGTATTGCAGTCATTGCAATAAAAGTGGCCATCAAAGATCCACTTGTTGGAGGCTCCATCCAGAGCAGCGCTCTAAAGACAAAGTGTTGGTGCATGAACTAGGTGAAACAATTGTTCGACAAGCAAAATTACCACAAGGAGGCAACCCATTCACATTGACAAGTGAAAAATGGTTTCTAGATATGTTAGCTTGTCATGGTCATGCTTTTGTAAATCATTTGTGGCATTTTAAAATGTAAAAGTGATGATGTGTTTTCCATCACTTGTTGAAGCATCAATGATGTATGTTCTTTTTTTTGTGTTGCATGATAAACTGTGAAAGTGATGTCGTGTTTCCATCACTTGTCAAAACAAAATTAGTGTTTGGCCTTATTGTTGTAAATCGTGTGTTGTAGTGATGCTGTGTTTTCCATAACTTGTTGAAGCGACAATGATATGTTGGCCTTGTTTTCGTAGCTAGGGTATTGCGTCCATCTTGATGTAAACTTGACCACCGAGTATGTGTTATAAACTTGTGGCAAGTGTGGGACACTTGGGTCATTAGTTGGTCATGAAATTCAAGCATGTAATTTGCAAAAAAATGTACTACAGGTTGCTGAGGTTGCAGGTGTCGTCTCATCGCTTAAGGCTCCGAAGAACAAAGGTGAAGGAGATGGAAGTGAGGCCTATCAGGATGCTTGTGATGCAGATAAGGTACAAAAAAGTTGCAAATTGTTTTTCATGATTTTGGAGGACCAAAAGCTCCTCAGCGGGGAGGATTGATCCAGGTGGCTCCAGAGACACACAAGACAAAAAGGGCTTATGAAAGCTTGAAAATCAAAGTGATAGGAATGCTTTCGAACTAGGACCAGAGCATAGATCTCGTTGTCCTGATCACAGTGGTGCAAACAGTTCGTCAATCTGAGCTCATACGAGGGAGACCGAACCAGTCAAATTTTTGGTCAAAGTTGGGTTGTGGGCTAGGTTTAAGTGTCCTACAATTTGAATAACCCCAGGGCATGAAACCTAGCTCCCAAAAGTTGTCAAAATTATGGCCTCGTTAATTTTCTCAATACCCCTTATTTTCTAAAGATTGGAAAATCTCCCCTAATCTATATTAAAATAGAAATATATATATTATTGGGGTGGTGGGCCACAAACCCCGCCACCCCCCCATCGGACTTCACAAATATATTCAAATCAAAATTTTGATTGGCAGAGGGGCCATGACCCCCGTCAGCCTCCCTCAACCCTGCTACACTTAACAAATAATATTAAAATGGCTCGGCGGCCATCACCCTACCAAGCCCCCCCCGAACTATGTAACCATAACCATATATAAATAGGGTGGGCACGGGCCACCTTTGGTGGACCCAACCCACACCCCCAAAACCTCACACTAATAATGCGATGGCAAGTTTGGGCAAGGGTGTCGGCAGGGGTCTAACCCGCCCGGCACACATGGCCGGCCCCATTAATGCATGAACCCCAGTACAAACATACCAACTATTAAAACAATAATGCACCCAAAAATGCGGAGGTTATGGGGGTGGGCCACCCAATGCAGACCCGACCCCCCAAAACTTATGTGAATTTTTTTTTTTTTAAACAATAAAGTGTTAAAAAAGGGAGGGTCGTGGTTTGACCACATGACCCCTCCTCAACCATTTACCAAGTTTACCAACATGCCAAACTGACTTCATTGGAATATCCGCCCGAAAGCTAATATAAACCTTCATTTCACCAGTGCACTTAGGCAAATGGAGGAAATAGGAGTGGGCATGGAGTTTGAGGTAATATATTTTTAATTAATTTTTAATGCAGATGGAACCATGACTAAGAGAAATTGTCAAGAGGGTGAAATTTTCGCAGTATCCAAATTGGACAAACTTTATGTCGATATTACACCTCTCAGTGACACGAACCTGATGGGCAGTCAGTTTCCTGATCTGAGCAGCCAATTTTCAGAGGACCCAGAGGAGGGAATCTTTGAGGAATCTAGGGGGAATATACAAGATCCCTTGAGCCCTAGATTTCCAATTTCTCAGAATTCAGAAATTTGACAGTTGATTTTGCAATATTTGACGCCACAAACCTGATGGTGCATTCAGATTTTCCATTTTCTCATTCTATATTTCGGCCACTTTTCTAAGTGGAGTGCAGGTGTTAGCATTCATGAGCAAGCAGTCATTTCCATGCAATTCAATGCCGAGAGATCGATGGTCCGAACATCTTCAGCAGTTTGACATCCTCTCTTCAGATGGCCCTTGGATGTGAGGTATATGAAATGTGTTCATGTACTTCTTTTCTATGCATTGTGCTACACAGATCCATGTTTGATGTTTGATGTGGGATCCTATCTCTTACTTGTTTTCATGATTCCTGCTTGATGTGATGCGGAATCATTTGTGGGATGTACTGGTTTTCATGATTCGTCATGTTGTATTGAGATCCCTTTGTTGTATGTTGATGGGATACTCATGTGTCACCATGTATGATTGCATTGAAATCCCTTTTATGCCATGTTGGCGGGATGCTCATCATGCATGAGTTTGTGTCATACTGATAGGAGTCCTTTTGACTGAGAGTTCCTGTAGCAGAACATCTCTTGGAGCCACTCTTGCATGAGGGAATTTTCCTTATATGATAGAGACATCATCTCTTATGTACATCATCATTATTGACAACACTTAATGCAGCGGCCTACACCATCTTTACACCGGGGCTTGGAGATGTAGTCCTTCCTGGACGAACTTCGTTATCAACGTCTTATGTTTTCATGTGTTGATGATTGTCATGTTCCTCTTCTTTACAGCATGCATATGTATTCATTTATGTTCTTTTAAAAATGCAATTTAACACATCATGAAAGTAAAAGGTCTTGGAAGGGTCCTTTGTCACACCTAGACCTGGATCAATTGTTAGGAAAAACACTGGGGGGGGTGAATAAATATTTTTAATTCACTTTCATATTTTTAATTATGTATGATACTTTTCTTTATGTAACCAATGTGTGTACATGACTTCAATGAAGGATAACATAGTATACCCAGTTTACTTAATTTATCGTAAATCCATCAGTGATTTAACTTTAACTATTGCACTCTTGATTCATGAACCATTCAGTATCCAGTAAAGAATAGATAAATCACAACACATAAGAAACCCACATAGAACACTAGGAATTTAGGTGGAAATCCAATGTGGGAGAAAACCACTGTTGTCGTTGTCTCTGTCTTCTTCTTTTATAAAGAAATATTTCATTACATATTGTACTGGCACAAACTCTTACCAAAACATAGGCACCCTCGTTTATGAGGTTACAACCTCCACTCGTTCTCCAGGGCCCACTAGAAGGGAGATACAACCCCCTATTCTAGTTTACCAACTCCTACCAGAAGTAAGCTCCTACCCCCACTCTGAAAATTGCAACCCATGACACCTTATGAACCTCATTTCACAATGTTTCACACTGGACCCACCTGTGAAACAATCATCAAACAACCTGTAGGCCACCATTCATCACATTTTCATACTTAACCCACAACAATAATAAGCCCAACCAATATACCAAACTGAATACTGAATACAATCACTGAATCACCATTGAATATCAATCACCAATAAACTGAATCATTGAAGCAACTGAATCTCTAAATATTGGACCAACCCAAATTACCAATCAACCAATAATTGGTTAAATCAATGTCAATCAACCAATAAGGATAATCATACTATTATATACCAAACAATATTTACATAACCAATGTGCAATCATTTCAAACCTTTATCAAATTGACTGCATGATATACAAGTGATTTTTCTAAAGAATATTTGCAAATGTACAAGAGTGTCCAACTATAAACCTATGTATAGATCTCAAATCACAAAATGTTGATTAACTAAGTCACTAAGAACTGAATCATTGAATCTTAAATATCAACTGAATCACTGAGGTATTGAAAACTAGGTCAACCACTGAATACCAACTAAAGAAAACCAATAATTGTAACCATAACATTGATTCAAACCCTCTCAATTATACTCTATCAAATACGGAATCAATACACATCTCATGCATCAACAAAACACCATTACTCTATCATATGCCAATCTAAATTCATAACCATCCTATGCTTATCAAGCCATCAACATCATAGCTATCAAGCAATGTCATATCTCTATTTAATTCTTAACAATACCATAACCAGTTCCTTCAACTAGATGCCATGCCATAAACTTGAGCTCAATAATACATCATTGGCATAAAACAACAATTAATCATTATGTTTATCGCTTCATGGCATTAGAAACTAATAAATCTTCAAACTGACTCAACATAAAATACCTCTAGCTCATATGACCACAACATCATTGTTATACAATGCATATGTAGAACCAAATCATAATCAAATACCATCAACCAGATTTGACATATTGTACTATGTGAACAAAACTAACCCATACAATATCTCTACATTATCAAGAAATTGATCTAAATATTATTGTTGGTGTACTCAATTAGAATGTCTCATTGTCCTGCAACCATAAAACATGTCATGGCATTTGTATACCAATCTCTGCAACATATGTGTATATCCCTACATATAATATATGCATCAAAACATGATCAAATCTATACATAACATGATTTCAGTGATCTTTGCACGCAGTCCTTCATACACCTTCATATGAGCATGAAAATCTCTGCATATTCATCACTTCGGCAATACAAAGCACTTAAATTCATTATGATAGAAATGAGTCTTCATTAATCCTACATAAAATAAATATTAGCTTCATAAAGCATGTTCATACCACCCATATTTTCTCCTCCTCGTTCTCCTAGTGCGCTCCTCATAAGAGAGAATGCTAAACTGATGCACACTTGCCAAAGACCCTCATAGAGACTTTATCAATTATGCACACAAATGACTTCTAATCTCTCATGTTTATATAGGAATTTGATCTCCTAATTACCATATTCCATTACCAAGTAATTTTCAATACCATGGGTGAAACCACCCAAGGAATTGTTGACTCGATCAAACTAATCCATGCGCGCATATTAGGAATTTCACTTTCAATATGTATACGTGACATTTTTGAAGGAAAGTAGCATATGTACACTTCTTTGCTGAAGGATAGTAGTGTATATATATAAACCTTTAGATTCTTCAATTTATTTCAAATCCAACCTATTACTCAACTGCAAAATCTCTTCCTCATCTTCTGCAACACATGTACAAGCATTCATATAATTTGCAATGGCTCAAAAAACCTTTGTGGTTATCATCCATCCATAAACTAATTGGAAATAACAAGAGTGTGACATTAAGGACATCTGGGTTGACATCATATCATATCTAGGTTGACATCATGTTCATAGTATGTAGGTTGCCATCAAGGAAAGGATATTATCCATAGTACCAACAATAACCCCATTTGGACTTGATGGCAACCTTTTGAAAACACCAAGTCTTCTCTCCCCTTTTGACATCAAGTGCAAAGGGGAGAGTCATGTTTATAGAAGTATTCCCCTTATAGAGTTCAACATTGTGAGTACAAGGCCTTATGACTCAAATAAGAATTCATATCATTTGCAATGGATCAACAAACCTTTGTGGTCATCATTCATCCATAAACTAACTGGATATAACAAGAGTGTGACATTAAGGACATCTGGGTTGACATCATATTATATCTAGGTTGAAATCATGTTCATAGTATGTAGGTTGCCATTAAGGAAAACATATTACCCATAATACCAACAATAACCCCATTTGGACTTGATGGCAACCTTCTGTGAACACCAAGTCTTCTCTCCCCCTTTGACATCAAGTGCAAAGGGCAGAGTCATGCTGATAGAAGTATTTCCCTTATAGAGCTCAACACTGTGAGTACAAGACCTTATGACTCAAATACATTTCTATCCATAAGTACATATGACCTCTCTCATAAACAATGATCCTATGGACCCGAATTTTACATCAATTACCGAAAGTAATGGGGTTACATGCATGACAGGACTTGATCCTAATAGCCCATACAAGACTAAATTTGGAAATGATTACAACATGGGTCTTTTCATGACCTTTACATTAAGAGATATATATGACATTTATAACCATAAATAGGAATATCAATGCTGAGGTAGAAAGACCATGACAATCAACAACAACCACCATGCATTGTAAAGGAATTTGTAACATAATCATTTGACAGTAGCATGAACAACCTCATCAAGAAGCAGTGTAAGATAAGATAGTGTAGAATCAATCTCTCCAATATTACCAACATGTGACTAGGTATGAAATGCTTCCAAGCATCACCAATCAACTGTAGCAGAAGCATATGATTGTACAAAAAGGTTTTTTCATCAACTCATCCCATTGACCTCATGTCATCAAGGTCAACACATTATTTCCATATATAGGAAGAGAAATAATCCTTAAGCAGCAAAGACATATCAATCTCTTGTACCACAACACCATATTTAGCATATACAACATCGTATTATCTCCATGCATCAATCAATATATGTCTAAAATGAAGAGAACATCCAGTGTCAACCAACATCAACAACGACCATACCATACACATCTGCCTCATCAAATGAATCAAGTAGGATTAACACACCATTAACAACTTCACCAAGTACAACTCAAGAAACATATAAGCATCATCCATGACTTCACCACATGTGATCCAAGCATCCATGACATAGAGACAACAAGATGTATTTTCAAATAGTGAGTGATGAAATAAGGCTGATGACAATAGTAATGAACTCATCATAGACACCATTATCAACTTCTCCAAATGCAACTCAATAAACATATAAACATCATCCATGAGCTCACCATATGAAACCCATGCATTATTGATAACCCATGACATAATTACAATAACATATATATCCTCTCATCAATGAAGGATGCCAACAAATAGTGAGTAAATCATGAATTCATCATAAATGCCATCATGCACCAAGAAGTGCTCAAGAAACCATAACTCAAAAAATGAATTATTAGAATCATAGCAGATGCTCCCCCTGAACCTGTGCCGATTCTTCATCATCAAATCTGATCATATCCATCTCATCAATCAACAAATGCATCAAAAAACCATTTCATCAGCAATAATATAATATTTTGCAACAACTTATAAACTCATCATGAGTCAATACCCTAAGCAGCATAAGGGCATCATCAACTGACTGTAATAAATCAATATTAGAGCTAGAATTCCAATAACTGATGGAAGCATATGAGAAGCTCCCCCTGAATCTGTGTTACTTATTTTTCATTACTAAGAGGCATACATGATTGTCTAGATCAAAAACCGCGTATACACGTGACTGTCTTTCAAAATATCCTCATACAAAATATAAACCATTGATTCTTTATAGCCACAAGTCCCCCTGAACATGTCATGTATGTTCCTATTAACTATTACTGCATCAGATGCAATGTCATTAATATACACATCACCGAAAGAATATCAAATCAACATAAGGAATCATCATTAAGATACACATGCATAGCTCCCCATGAGATCATGCACAACTAATCCTATGGACCTAATAATCATCACTTGTTCCTTATGAGGTTATGTATTCCACATTCACTTCTACATTCACTGTTAGAAGAATGCATTAAGAAAAAATAGACTGCAGTGGTGACCATCTTCTTTTACATTGAATCTAAAGAAGCAGAAGAACTATATCTCTTATTTATACCTGAATTCTTCTTTACTATCACATGTAGTTTGTCTTCATTTCTGAATCCTCTTGCTATAACATTTACAATGTATTCCTCTATAATTTTGCATTTAGTTGATGTAAGCACAATTATATGTCTGTTATCAGGTATTTGACATACACTTAGAATGTTCTTCTTTAGCCCTTGAACTAATAATGCATCAGTTGCTTTTGTATACTTATCAAGTTTGGTTATACCTTTTCCTAACACCTTTGTTGGAGCATTATTTCCAAGAATAACTTTACCATGTTTGTTTTTCTTGAGAGATTCAAACTTGTTCTTATCTCCAAACATGTGATGATAGAATTCGTTGTTTATGCACCATTCATCTTCATATTCAAATGAACATAGAGAAAGGCCACACTTAACTTGTTTTTCTTCCTTTTGTTTAATATGAGAAGTGTTGGTGGATCCATCTTTCTCATGTCTTTTGGAAACAATATTTTTGTTTGGTTTCTTACCTTGTTGTATGTGAAGATGCATTGACTTATTATTACATTCCTTTGCTAGATGCCCAAACTTAATACAAGTATAACCTCTTACATGACCAGAAAAGAGAGCAAAGAACTCATAATATTTCTGTTTCACATTCCTCCTATTACAGTCAATAGCCTTATGACCAAATGTATTACATGTAAAACAGTAACCCTAAAAGAAACTTGAATAGCTGGGAGTTGATGATCTTCTTGTGAAGTGGTTGTTTTCTTGAGATTGAAACAATTTGCTTCTGCAATTGGTTGCAATGTGTCCATGGTTATGACATATAAACCATTCAACATCATTGATCAGAGGAGAGAATTTATTAATGTTTCTGTTGTTGGGAGAAAATGATTTCCTTTAAAAATTCATTTTCCTTGGATGTTGATATGGTCGACTTCTTATCACTTTACTAGGTCTTCCAGAGTTTGTTTTGTTAACCTCGTAGTTGCTTGCACAAGCTTGTAAGCTAGATTCTCCTTTTACAGTTTAATGAAAACCGAGACCAGATTTAATAGAGGGAGACCTTTTACAACTAATAATGTTATCCAAAATATTAGTACTATCTTGAAATCTCATGCATATGTAGAACCAAATCATAATCAAATACCATCAACCAGATTTGACATATTGTACTATGTGAACAAAACTAACCCATACAATATCTCTACATTATCAAGAAATTGATCTAAATATTATTGTTGGTGTACTCAATTAGAATGTCTCATTGTTTTGCAACCATAAAACATGTCATGGCATCTGTATACCAATCTCTGCAACATATGTGTATATCCCTGCATATAATATATGCATCAAAACATGATCAAATCTATACATAACATGATTTCAGTGATCTCTGCATGCAGTCCTTCATACACCTTCATATGAGCATGAAAATCTCTGCATATTCATCACTTCGGCAATACAAAGCACTTAAATTCATTATGATAGAAATGAGTCTTCATTAATCCTACATAAAATAAATATTAGCTTCATAAAGCATGTTCATACCACCCATATTTTCTCCTCCTCGTTCTCCTAGTGCGCTCCTCATAAGAGAGAATGCTAAACTGATGCACACTTGCCAAAGACCCTCATAGAGACTTTATCAATTATGCACACAAATGACTTCTAATCTCTCATGTTTATATAGGAATTTGATCTCCTAATTACCATATTCCATTACCAAGTAATTTTCAATACCATGGGTGAAACCACCCAAGGAATTGTTGACTCGATCAAACTAATCCATGCACGCATATTAGGAATTTCACTTTCAATATGTATACGTGACATTTTTGAAGGAAAGTAGCGTATGTACACTTCTTTGCTGAAGGATAGTAGTGTATATATATAAACCTTTAGATTCTTCAATTTATTTCAAATCCAACCTATTACTCAACTGCAAAATCTCTTCCTCATCTTCTGCAACACATGTACAAGCATTCATATAATTTGCAATGGCTCAACAAACCTTTGTGGTTATCATCCATCCATAAACTAATTGGAAATAACAAGAGTGTGACATTAAGGACATCTGGGTTGACATCATATCATATCTAGGTTGACATCATGTTCATAGTATGTAGGTTGCCATCAAGGAAAGGATATTATACATAGTACCAACAATAACCCCATTTGGACTTGATGGCAACCTTTTGAAAACACCAAGTCTTCTCTCCCCTTTTGACATCAAGTGCAAAGGGCAAAGTCATGTTTATAGAAGTATTCCCCTTATAGAGTTCAACATTGTGAGTACAAGGCCTTATGACTCAAATAAGAATTCATATCAATTGCAATGGCTCAACAAACCTTTGTGGTCATCATTCATCCACAAACTAACTGGATATAACAAGAGTGTGACATTAAGGACATCTGGGTTGACATCATATTATATCTAGGTTGAAATCATGTTCATAGTATGTAGGTTGCCATTAAGGAAAACATATTACCCATAATACCAACAATAACCCCATTTGGACTTGATGGCAACCTTCTGTGAACACCAAGTCTTCTCTCCCCCTTTGACATCAAGTGCAAAGGGCAGAGTCATGCTGATAGAAGTATTTCCCTTATAGAGCTCAACATTGTGAGTACAAGACCTTATGACTCAAATACATTTCTATCCATAAGTACATATGACCTCTCTCATAAACAATGATCCTATGGACCCGAATTTTACATCAATTACCGAAAGTAATGGGGTTACATGCATGACAGGACTTGATCCTAATAGCCCATACAAGACTAAATTTGGAAATGATTACAACATGGGTCTTTTCATGACCTTTACATTAAGAGATATATATGACATTTATAACCATAAATAGGAATATCAATGCTGAGTTAGAAAGACCATGACAATCAACAACAACCACCATGCATTGTATAGGAATTTGTAACATAATAATTTGACAGTAGCACGAACAACCTCATCAAGAAGCAGTGTAAGATAAGATAGTGTAGAATCAATCTCTCCAATATTACCAACATGTGACTAGGTATGAAATGCTTCCAAGCATCACCAATCAATTGTAGCAGAAGCATATGATTGTACAAAAAGGTTTTTTCATCAACTCATCCCCTTGACCTCATGTCATCAAGGTCAACACATTATTTCCATATATAGGAAGAGAAATAATCCTTAAGCAGCAAAGACATATCAATCTCTTGTACCACAACACCATATTTAGCATATACAACATCATATTATCTCCATGCATCAATCAATATATGTCTAAAATGAAGAGAACATCTAGTGTCAACCAACATCAACAACGACCATACCATACACATCTGCCTCATCAAATGAATCAAGTAGGATTAACACACCATTAACAACTTCACCAAGTACAACTCAAGAAACATATAAGCATCATCCATGAATTCACCACATGTGATCCAAGCATCCATGATATAGAGACAACAAGATGTATTTTCAAATAGTGAGTGATGAAATAAGGCTGATGACAATAGTAATGAAATCATCATAGACACCATTATCAACTTCTCCAAATGCAACTCAATAAACATATAAACATCATCCATGAGCTCACCATATGAAACCCATGCATTATTGATAACCCATGACATAATTACAATAACATATATATCCTCTCATCAATGAAGGATGCCAACAAATAGTGAGTAAATCATGAATTCATCATAAATGCCATCATGCACCAAGAAGTGCTCAAGAAACCATAACTCAAAAAATGAATTATTAGAATCATAGCAGATGCTCCCCCTGAACCTGTGCCGATTCTTCATCATCAAATCTGATCATATCCATCTCATCAATCAACAAATGCATCAAAAAACCATTTCATCAGCAATAATATAATATTTTGCAACAACTTATAAACTCATCATGAGTCAATACCCTAAGCAGCATAAGGGCATCATCAACTGACTGTAATAAATCAATATTAGAGCTAGAATTCCAATAACTGATGGAAGCATATGAGAAGCTCCCCCTGAATCTGTGTTACTTATTTTTCATTACTAAGAGGCATACATGATTGTCTAGATCAAAAACCGCGTATACATGTGTCTGTCTTTCAAAATATCCTCATACAAAATATAAACCATTGATTCTTTATAGCCACAAGTCCCCCTGAACATGTCATGTATGTTCCTATTAACTATTACTGCATCAGATGAAATGTCATTAATATACACATCACCGAAAGAATATCAAATCAACATAAGGAATCATCATTAAGATACACATGCATAGCTCCCCATGAGATCATGCACAACTAATCCTATGGACCTAATAATCATCACTTGTTCCTTATGAGGTTATGTATTCCACATTCACTTCTACATTCACTGTTAGAAGAATGCATTAAGAAAAAATAGACTGCAGTGGTGACCATCTTCTTTTACATTGAATCTAAAGAAGCAGAAGAACTATATCTCTTATTTATACCTGAATTCTTCTTTATTATCACATGTAGTTTGTCTTCATTTCTGAATCCTCTTGCTATAACATTTATAATGTATTCCTCTATAATTTTGCATTTAGTTGATGTAAGCACAATTATATGTCTGTTATCAGCTATTTGACATACACTTAGAATGTTCTTCTTTAGCCCTTGAACTAATAATGCATCAGTTGCTTTTGTATACTTATCAAGTTTGGTTATACCTTTTCCTAACACCTTTGTTGGAGCATTATTTCCAAGAATAACTTTACCATGTTTGTTTTTCTTGAGAGATTCAAACTTGTTCTTATCTCCAAACATGTGATGATAGAATTCATTGTTTATGCACCATTCATCTTCATATTCAAATGAACATAGAGAAAGGCCACACTTAACTTGTTTTTCTTCCTTTTGTTTAATATGAGAAGTGTTGGTGGATCCATCTTTCTCATGTCTTTTGGAAATAATATTTTTGTTTGGTTTCTTACCTTGTTGTATGTGAAGATGCATTAACTTATTATTACATTCCTTTGCTAGATGCCCAAACTTAATACAAGTATAACCTCTTACATGACCAGAAAAGAGAGCAAAGAACTCATAATATTTCTGTTTCACATTCCTCCTATTACAGTTAATAGCCTTATGACCAAATGTATTACATGTAAAACAGTAACCCTAAAAGAAACTTGAATAGCTGGGAGTTGATGATCTTCTTGTCAAGTGGTTGTTTTCTTGAGATTGAAACAATTTGCTTCTGCAATTGGTTGCAATGTATCCATGGTTATGACATATAAACCATTCAACATCATTGATCAGAGGAGAGAATTTATTAATGTTTCTGTTGTTGGGAGAAAATGATTTCCTTTAAAAATTCATTTTCCTTGGATGTTGATATGGTCGACTTCTTATCACTTTACTAGGTCTTCCAGAGTTTGTTTTGTTAACCTCGTAGTTGCTTGCACAAGCTTGTAAGCTAGATTCTCCTTTTACAGTTTAATGAAAACCGAGACCGGATTTAATAGAGGGATACCTTTTACAACTAATAATGTTATCCAAAATATTAGTACTATCTTGAAATTCCAAAATATTTGTACTATCTTGAATAATGTTATCCAAAATATTTACACCTCAAACAAATATAATTCCTCTCCACACTTATTTTATATACACCTCAAGCAAATAAATCTAATTCTTTGGATCCATAATTAAACCAATTTAATTCCTGTATACACTTATTTGATCCATATTCGTATTAAAATTATCTATACTCATTACCATATCACCCCTCTCAACAAATATAATAAATATAAATTTTAGTTGCATCCTATTCAATGTAATTCATTATAAACATATATAATTAATTGAAGAATACCTAAACTAAATTAATGTATCTTTCTAATCTTCATTTTTATTCAATTACTCGTATCTTATATTACAAATCATGACATGGAGCATCACTGTACCATCCATACTATAATTTTTCCAGTAATTCATGGTAACATATTACATACATTTATTAAACTCTTTAACCTATATTTTAATAGCTATTATTATTCCTGGTAATAACGTAATCGATTTGCGTTTAACAATGAATTAATTCGAGTGCATCTGATATTATTAAAGGAATTTCGGTCTTATGGATCTCGGTGAAGATACATAGAAGAAACAATGCAAAATAAAAAATTAAGAAAGAAAAGGAGGAGAGGCTTGTAATCGTTGAGATAATTCTGATTGGTGGATATCTTACAGATCGGTGACCTCTTGTGGACAAAACTATCCTTGGCCTTATAATTGAATATCTCTGACATATGAAGACTAATAGCTTAGATAACATTGAATCAGTGGGAAAAATATTTTCTAGACCTGATGTGATACCTTTTACAGACCTGTGGTGATCATTTTTTTCTTCGGACCAATGGAAGAATAAGTTCAAATTTATTGATGATTTGTGGTGTTCACTTTTCGACCTGTGGGAAGATAAATTTAGATTTTTCTCAAACCCGTGGTGACAATTTATTCTGGTCCTATAGTGGAAAACTTTGACTTTTGAAGAAGAATATATTTCAGCCTTAGGAATTTGTTTAAAAAGGAAGCTTGGAATTGAAAACTAAAGGTTTAGAACTGTGGATGATTTAAGGTTTGATGAAGATTCAATATTTAAAGACAACAACAGACCAGAACTTGTGACCAGTATTTTGAAGTTGTTGACAAATTTGCTAACATCTCTGCGGCAATTTTAAGTCACTTGTGAAGCAGACTTCCATAGTATCTTGGAAATATTTTAAATTTATTCTTGAAGATCTTATAGACAAATTCACGTGAAGACACGTAGTAGAAGATCTTGGATTTTATCTTAGAGACAATTTTGATGTTGATGCATGATCGAAGACCTCATGGAGTAATCTTGGTGGAAATTATTGGGTATCATGAAGAGATGTGGAGACACCTTCTGAGAATTATAAAGTTGTCATTGATGAGCTAGGTTACTTTGAGGGCATTGTTGAAGAAGAAACTTTCAGGGATTGTTGCAAAATACATAGGAAGCCTTGAAGAAATATTTATAACTATCTTGAAGAACTTGAAACATATTGAAAGGGTTGGTTCCCTGGAGGTTAGTGCCTCATAAAAACAAGGTTGGAGCCATGTGAAAGGTAGGGTTGGAGCCTGGCAGATTGAAGATTGGTGTCTTCATCTAAAGATTGGAGCCCTACAATTTTACTTATTTAATTTGGTTTTGGGATTCGTCTACTTAGGGATGGACCATGTTGACGGTGTTGGACCTGCCAACATGTCAGGGGATCTCTCCAATAAGAAGTCTCAACTAGACCTCAGACCGTTTGGAGTGGGAGTCCCAAAAGTGGGTAGTATGGTATCGCCTTGACTGCGATTGCACGCAGAGGTAAGTAAGATGTCCTTGTTGGAAGCAAGGGTGTGACCTTGCAACAAGTCACGGAAGATGCATGGGAGGCTCTAACACATGGAAGGGGAGAGGAGTGTGCCCCTTATAAGCCTGTAATAGTACGCAGCTTGAAAGGGAACACATGAGCTGAAAGACATCACAAGACAGAAAGAAGAATAGTCGACAATCCAAAGTGATGAGTTATACCAACAACATGTTTCGATAATATTCATACAAACATATACGGAATATTCCATATATACATGCGTAAGTTACAACTACATACATTGTTAGAGTAACCAGAATAGTCGAACTACAATAACAATACATGCATGAAACATGTTGGATCTATTATATTAAAGACTGAAAGATCCAATCAAACATACAACCATGATAACCACGAGCCCCAATAGTGGAACGTTATAGTCATTTCCGCCTACTCCTCCAAAGAGATATACTCACTTTGCACTGTGGAGAAGCCAAGCCTCATTACAATACACTCCAAGCTTTCTCTAAGTTATAATTATTAGAAGCTTGGATCCCAAAAGCTTGTAAAATGAGTTATGAGGTTCTATATATAGCAAAAGGTGGGGTGACCCTTGACATTCCCTTTTGTGACTCTTAGCCTACCTTCATGACTCTTCAACTTACACATGACTGTTTACATTCTATTATTGACACCTGGCCTTTAAATTTACCACATCTTTACAATATAATTTGCACATTTACCCATGTGAGACAAAAATGGGCTTGAGTAAGCCATACAAGAAATCACTAAGACTCAGACAACTATGGGAAGACTAACTTGTCAACATCCTCTTAGTGATCGTTGGTGGCGAACTGATGCCAAACTTGGTAGTCTACTATGGTGTCTGTGTACTCCATGGTGACATCCTTCTGAAAGCGAACTATTGCCTCTATTGCATCTAGATACATTGATCTAGAACCTCTATCCAACTCATCATGTAGCATGCACATCATGGTCTTGAGTGCAGTCAGACCAGCTACATACTTGTGCATAGTGTCTACACTCATTTGTAAATCTACACTAGTGGCTATGTGCATCAACTACTTGAAGTGTTGGAGAGGTAAATCCCCTCTACGGAGAGAGGCGATCCCTACTAGCTTAGAACGGGTCTAGCAACAATCAAACAATGCTACCACGCAAGTTCCTAATAGCAAATAAAAGGTAGGTGATGAAGACCTACTTGGATTCCAACGCTTTTGTTCGTAGAAGATACGTCGCCCACACTCCTTTGCTTTGGCCGGTCACAATCCTCCATGGTCTCCGTGAATGGACACTTGCAAACAAAGAGAACAACACAAACACAAGCGTGAAATCTAATAAATGCAATTATACATCAGTTAGGAAGGATATAACTCAACATCAATCATTACAACAATGAGAGTGGAACCATAATGATAGTCATCTATTATTAATAATCAACAA
>APFE031734909.1:66404-89332 GCA_000404065.3 Pinus taeda | reverse complement strand
TCAACAAAGTGGATGGAATGAAGGTTCACTTTCGAGATCTTGGAAAGACTCGCCTTGGATTTTACGAGATCTTAATTAGAAGACTCGATTGGAAAGGAGGAATTGTTTCATTTTTTAACGAGGTTGACCTAGGAAAAGAAACTATCCTCATAACTCTGATTTCATTTTTTAACGAGCTGACACAAGATTAAGAACTGTGCTCGGTACACCTAATTTCATTTTTTAAGGAGCTTGACACAGGAAAGCGAACTATGCTCCGCCCAGACCTAGTTTCATTTTTTAAGGAGCTTGACGTAGGAAAGCGAACTATGCTCCGCCTGAACTTCATCATAATGAACAGGAAGTTGGGGCTTCCAAGAGTGGCTCTCCCGGTGGGAGGTCAACATCTCGGAAGTCAGGACCCAATGCCCCCAGGACACTATGCATGATGGCAGCATCGCTGGATACAGGTATGGGATAGGTGGCCACGTAGTTGATTTGCTGGGGGGCAGATACAACTGGTGGGTAAAAACTAGGAGGGGATGAAAACTGCGCAGGATGCATCGGGGGACTAACAAATGACAATTGATCGATAGTCACCATTCTTCCATCGCGTGGAAAGCAAACCACACGGAAAAGCGAAGAGACAAGGCCCCCCATAGCATAAACATAGTCACGACCAAGGAGAAGACTGAAATCTAAAACACCTTGGGTAACCAACACGTCGATATAGACGGTTTTATCTCCCAAAGTAATAGGGAACTTCGGGAGGACTCCTAGAGATGGACAGGCTCCTCCATCGAAAGCCAACAGATTCTGCGTGACCGGCTTGAGCTGCGGGGAACCTAAAGCTTGCCAAGTAGTGTACGACATAAGACTAACTGACGCACCTTCCTCCAGAACAGTGCCAGGTACTGCCTTATCACAGGCAAGTACTGTAATCTAGAAAGGCACATGGAATGGAAGGTGGAAAGTGGTCAGGTGACTCCAATCAAAGGAGACGGCCAAACTACTTGGTGGGGGAATCGTATGATCACCCCTATGCTCCATAGGAACCGAAGAGGGACTTTCGAGAGCAGCTGGGATAGGAGAGTCATTTCTGGACTCAGGGGAATCTGAGGAGACGAGAAGAACATGGGAATTACACCCTTTCAAAACAGAGTGATCGGGTAGTAAACTCAAGTCGACACTCTTTCCGACCGATAGTGGGTCTGGAACAGGCTGGCAGAGCCAGGTTCAGGAAGAGGAGGCTGGATAAGAGAGGAATTTGAAACAATCTCATTGTCAACAGGGGGACGATCTGCAGCTGCAGAAAGACGTTGATATCCAATGAGAAGTTGGGGTGAGGGAGTCGCGAGACTTTCTAAGACGTCAAAGGCTTTATCCATGAGCGGAAAAAGGTGAAGGGGATGATTGCCTTCACAAAGTCTGCAAGGGATCCGAATCGTCGCTTTTCCTTTACTATTCCCAACTGATAGGGTAGCATCGCCATGAGATTCAAAGGGCGATGAGGGGCGGGCCGGATCGTGGTACCATACTTCTAAGACCCTGGGAATGCCAGGACAATCGCGAAGAAGGTGGTCATCCTTGCACAATCTACAAGGAAACTTGACCTTCCACGGAGGAGCAGAAGGTGGCTCGACTTCGGGTGTACTTGAGGGGGTAGCTGCGCTTTTAGCCTCTCCTTTGAGAGCCTTCTTCTTCTTCTTCTTAGCCACCTGGTTACTCGAATCGAGACTTTCACCAGGCGAAGTAGAAGGTGAGGACGTGGAAGTGGGCATAGAAGGGGAGAGGTCCACTTTAGAATCAACATGAGGTTGTTCAGGTGGAGGGACTGATTGATCAGTAGGTGTTACGGCGGGGACCAGAGAGGTTGAGAACAACCAAACAGGCAACCCAACAGTTAACGCTGAGAGGGACAACGTTGCCATGTAAGGAGCACCAACATTCCCGAGAGGAGGGAAATGACCAAGATTCCCGTCAGGGGGGGAACTTGGGTTGGTGAACCCCGAAAAAGTTTCCATCAAGAACAAAAAGAAACCTACTCAAGCTAATGCGAACAAGACCTAACCGGGTAAATGTGAACGCGGCTGAATAAATTTTAAGACAAAGGAACTGAACTTGACATTTTCATGTTTTAAGAGTCGAGAAAAGGACAAAAAGGTGACTCTAGTCGCCTTCGAATGTTTTGTGAGCCCGAAGTGACAAACTGCTCAAGTGAGCCTTTTCTTTTAAGGAGTCCGAAAAGGATCAAAAAGTGACTGCTTTGGAGAAACTAGGCAAGGGGTTTACCAGACAATCCGTAAAACTGCTTATACACCTTGGCAATCATATGAAAACCAAGGACTTTCCGTACTGCAGTCAATCTTCCCGAATGTTGTGTTCGGTGCGTTACGGTTTGTAAGGCGGTAGACACGGCTTCCTATGGATTAAGGATGATAAACTAGTGGAGTCTCCCCATATATACGCGACGATACGTGGAAGCACAAATCCGTACTAGACCACAGTTGAATCACACAAGGAGGAATCACCCAACTGTAATGTGAAACAATAGTGACTAGGTTTAACGACGTCGGAGCACATCTCTAGCCTAGACCTCTAGAATGTGAGCGTTAAGTTCCAATGCGTTGTTAAGTTTATTCAGTTCATTTCATGGTTGATCTTCAATTAAGTTTCGGTTTCAGGTCCTACCGTATGTAATCTTTCACAATTGCCTAGATGTAAGCTATATGCCAAAGAATACCATTTCGTTTGATGAATACTAACTATGAGAGGGTTAAGACTTTTCATGCAAACGAAATGATCACAAACAACAAAGAACTTCTCTAATGCAGCTAATGGAAATTAACAAACTTTTCTTTAAGATCACTAATCACTAATCAAAACGAAAAGCTTCTAATTCTCATTAACTAATTCAAAGCAAAAGAGATTTTTCTTTTTGATGATGGAAAAATGAACTAAAAACTTTGAGAAATGACAACAAACAAATTCTATGCAATGCAAGCACATTCAGTTCCCTAAAATCACAAAGCAATCCCTTAAAAACGAGAAAAGTCCCAAAGACGCAAATGAGTCGTGTAATCTAGGTTCAAGGCGAGATGAAGCGGAATTCAAGTGAAGACAGAGCAAGTCACCCAAATGACGCAACAAAATGATAAACAACCACCAAACAAGTGCAAGGGAGCAACTAGAGATTCGACTGGACCAATAGAAGACCAAAAACACCTATTGGAGGCTCGACACACAAAGCCACTAGATGCCCTAGGGCTAGAAATGTGAAATTGATAGAAAATGGCAAACACCCACAGGGTAAAAGTAATCTATGCACAATTCACTTGAAAAGTATGCAAATGTAATCTATGCACAAATGAGAATCCTAATTATGCAAGTGTGATCTATGCAAGAGAATTCTCTAACACAAGATGATTCTAATGTAATCTAAGAACTAATCAAGTGCAAATCAAGAAAATTGGGTGAGATTTCCAAAGATCAAAAAATAAAAACACTCAAAGGTGATTAACACTCATACACAATTTAGCCCCCCCCCCGGCGAATGAGGGGGAAATTTTTTTGCAAAAACAAAAGCAAAAAGATGCAAAATTGTGAAGAGACTGAGACAAACCTTCAAGTAATGATCAAAGGAAATCAAATTAAGAATTTCTCAAAAGAGAGACTCAAAACCAGTCAAACAAGACTCCAACGCACTCAAGCAGTTGAAAAAGATGTGGCAAGATACAAATCCAAGCTCAGAAGGCTGGCAAACAAGCGAACTGGAAAGGTTAACAGGCCTGGCGCGATTGTCAGGCTGTAACTCGCGCTATAAAGGGATTGGCGCGGGTTGTCAGTTAGCAACATGTGCCAACTGGCGCGACTGTCAGAGGAAAAGCCGCGCTAATAAAGTTTGTCAAGTCAAAAAGAAAAACAAGCGGTCCAAAGCTTGGTTTACAGTATCTAGGCAGACCAGGAAGCAAGAGGCGACAAGAAATTCAATCCAAAAAGCTATCCAAGCAAGCGAACAAGAGAAAACCAAAGAGGCAAGACAAACTCCAAATTGTTCAGTCCGTAAACCAAACCGGAGATTGACTGAAGCGGCTTTGGATCTACTTCACTAATGCAAAGCAGTAGTGTTTCGAAGGCTATCTGGTCGTGCTTCAGACTCCGTCTAAGGTTTACAAATTAAACAACAAGCTAAAACTCCCCAAGGGAGTCGCCAAATTGTTGGAGAGGTAATTCCCCTCTATGGATAGAGGCGATCCCTACTAGCCCAGAACGGGTCTAGCAACAATCAAACAATGCTACCACACAAGTTCCTAATTGCAAATAAAAGGTAGGTGATGAAGACCTACTTGGATTCCAACGCTTTTGTTCGTAGAAGAGACGTCGCCCACGCTCCTGTGCTTTGGCCCATCACAATCCTCCACGGTCTCCGTGAATGGACACCTGCACACAAAGAGAACAACACAAACACAAGCGTGAAATCTAATAAATGCAATTATACATCAGTCAGGAAGGATATAACTCAACATTAACCATTACAAAGACAATGAGAGTGGAAACATAATGATAGTCATCTATTATTAATAATCAAAAAAGGAGAATACAACCAGTGTCCTGACATCAAATCCTCCTTTGGCTGGGTGCTCAGCTACACAAGTCTTGCAAAGCTTGAAGGGATGAGGGACAAGCCTCTCTCTCTTTGGTGACAAGATCTCCTTACTTAGGTTAAGCCTTATGGACACAAAGAAGGCTCTTGCAACTCTAATCTCTTGATATCTTCCTTTCAGCACCAATATAATTTCCACTACCACTACTAGCTTGCTCAAGGCATGGAGACAAGCTTTTATAGATGAAAGAGGAAGAGATAAGATCAATCACAACAATCATGGATTTGGCTTCATCACTTGGAAACTTCCATGCAAGGGTGGAAAACTACTTCCCATTCAAGGAGATTCAAAGCCAAACCATCCTCACCTAACATAGATTCAGTCGGTGAATGAGTTGGAGAGAAATTTCAGAAGTTGATTTGTTAAAAACTTTGCCCAAATAGGTTGGCGCGATTGCGACTCTGGGATAGAGCGCTAACTAGCGCGCCCTCTTTGGAGGATTTTCCCCATTGGCGCGGGAAGAACACAATGAACCCACGCTAATGTAAAAAGGGCTATTTTTATGGGAAAACTGCAGGAGATGTCTTCAGGGCATGTGAAGCTCATATTCAGAGGGGAATGATGCAAGTGGTTTCAAGTCTTGTCACTTCTCACAAGTCCCGGAATGAGTCCTCCAAGGTGCATGAGAGGGGTAACAGGGACGGTGACAAACAGTGACAAATTACTGTGTAACATGAAGTAAATTTCTACTCCAGTTAGACTTGGTTCTTTTCTTTCGCCTCAGTGAGTGTGCCAATGGATGGGATCGAATGCGTGCACACAATGACATCCATGCTCTTGAACAATCATGCATGTGAAGCCTGTAAGTTGGTGATGAGATGTGGGAGTTCCTCGTAGTTCCAGATCTGACTCTGGATGCATGCCTTCAACTCCATTTCCTTTGGCTTCATCATCTTTGGCAAGTATAATGAGACTCCCTTGTACCTCATTTTCCATATCTACGTGTGATCGACTTCAAAGTGTATGTCTGTCAATATGCTTGCTCTCCTAGCACAACAATATTGCCAACCATTAAGATGGAAAGCTGACTTATGCACGGTGATGAACCTAAAGCACAAATTCCACATGACTGTATCGAGAGATGATACTTCATCAAGTATCATTTTATTCAACTCTGCTCTGGTGGATGTTGTAGCTTGCTCTTCTCTTTGCTTGACTGCTTGCAATTCCTTAGCCATTCGCTCATTCTCAGCTATCAAGAATCTCATACTTGATCTGGTGGATTCGACATATGCCTTTGTAGCATCGGCTAATGCAATTGGATGTCTGGGCAGATCACACATGGTCACTCATTCTTGAAAATGCACTAGAGATGCGTGGACATTCAGAGTGGGTACTCTGCGCGACTGCAAAACTCTTTGTGGTGACTCGTCAAAGAAAATGTTGTGCACATCTACTTCCCGATTGTCCTCAAGGATTTGAGTGTCTCCTTTATCACTTGGGACTTTCTCTTCTCCCATATCTGGTGAAGTTTGTGGAGAGACCTCTGGGTCCTTGGGTATGAGGTATGTATCTTGATGCTACTCTTGTTGAACCACATCCGTGTCCATTTGTTCCAACATCTGTTCAATCTCTAGAGCAAAGTCCTGCTCCTGCGACTGCTCACCCTATTTTCTATTTACCAACTTTTCTAATTCATTAACCTATATGTTCATAGTTTGATCAATGTTTGCACACTATGTTTCTTGTTTTTCCTATTCCTGTTCCTACTGTTCTTCCTTCTCCCTTCTACGCAACTATTGTTCTTCCCTTAGTTGTTGCTTCACCTCCTGCAACTTCTTCTCTACCTCCTCCAGTTTCTGCTTCTTCCTTTGTCTTTTTGTATTGTGTTGTCGTTTCTTCGCCTCTATCTCCAAAGCTACTCTTACTACAAGTGGATTTTCCTTGAACTTGTAGCTTTTCTCCACCTCTGTTCTATTGGAAATCTTCCTCTTGCCTTTTTCTTTTGCAGGTTTGCTACCCTCTATTGCTGCAGATGTTGCTTCTCTGTCAAGCGTTGTTTTCTTGTGCACTACTAACCATTCTACAACCACTATGACTAGTTCATTGAGCCTTGAGGAGTTGTAGCAATATCTCCATGGGTCTTCCTTAGGCAAATGACATGCCCCGTGGATCCAAGGATGTTACACTCTCGCATAATGGTCCTTCACTAAGCAATGTGGGTCATATGGATTAAAAATTCTAGTGCCGAAGGTGAATATCTTGAATTCCTTTGTCTTGGCCTCAGTATGCTTGAGACTTTGGATCTCATGCAACCCGATCCACAAAGGAAGAGTGGGCCAAGGTGCTTTCTTCTTCCTATGTAGTCTCACTGACAACCCTATCGAGATGTGGTATGCAACCTCTTGCATGACCATCTTGTCCATGGATAACTTCGGTAACACATGCAGAGCCTTCTCCGCATTGTACATCCGGATGAAGGTGCCAAGCAATGAGGCATATCAATCTGCTATCTTAACCAATGCCTCCATTGTTGTCAATGACATGCAAGGCATATCCTTCTCAAAGATAATCCTATACACTGGCATGATGAAGTGGTCTGATAGTTGTAGTATAAATCCACAGAAGCTGCACTCGAACAACAACCTACAATAAATGTGCACAGAGGTTTTTGAAGGTGTCCATGCCCAACCCAAGCTAAGGAAATGCTGGCAGGCACGGATTGCATCAAGCATGTAGGTGGACATGAATAAATTTTCTTGCTGACCCTTGGGCGGATCCCAAACATTTTTTACTTGCCCCTTCCGCTGGAGAGCCAACATGTCAAAGCAGTTGAAAGGTCTTCCTTCATTCGCCAGCTGATCCAACACAATCACCCAACTCAGCGGGAAGGTTATTGTACTCTCCTGGCCATACAAGAGACGAGGATGACCAAGAACTGATAATCCTTCCATGGTGTCTTTGTCTTGTATACCTGGTTGGATGTCATCTTGAACTGAGACAACTCTCTCACCTAGCTCTTCAAGATGTCTCATGAGCTCGCATTGTTGTTGGGATTGGTGAAGATTGCATCCATTTTGTTCATCGGCTATGACAAGTGTCACATCTCATGAAATTTATCTTCCCTGAAGGTAGGAAGTTTTTTTCCCATGACACTACTCAGTACCATTTTCTCTGGATTAGTATGCAAGAGAATCCAATGGATCATGTTCACACATGGAAATGCGGGATACCTGCATGCAACCCAGTACAAGCCAGACTTGTGTATGTTGACATAGACTTTGCGGTCCTCCAGATTCTCCTCAAAGGTGCCTAAAAAGATGTCATTGATGTCTTTCCATGTGAGCTTGATATCCTTGTCTATGAATAGATTAGTATCTTCATAGATGGGCAAGCTCATAGACACTTTCTTGACCACATCTCCAGTTGTGCTCTTAATGGTGTCCTTTGACCCTACTCTCTTGGAATCCATTATACCTGTACTATTGAGAGGCTGATTAACACTTGTGATGCCTGGAGACAAAGAAACACTCATGGCAAGAAAAATGTTAGTGTAAAACCAAAAGCAACTTGAGGACTGACATACAACACACTTGATTGACTGACTGGGGAAATTGCGCAGTTTTCTCTGGGAGACGCTGGGATACTAACTGCTAAAACTGTGCAAAGAACAGTCCAAGATGCCAAGAGTTAACTGACTACTGAAAATGTGTAGAGCACAGTCCATCTTGATCTGCTGAGGACTGGAACTGTGTAATGCGCAGTTTCAGTCAACATGACTACTACTCGGGAAATTGCACTGTGTAATCCCGGGGGTCAACTGAGCCATTGCCTCTCAAAATTTCTCAGAGCACAACCTGGGAGGCTAGTGTGAGGCATGCTCTATGCAATTCCTTGGATCAAGGCAAGGCCTTCCATTCCATAAATGCACAGTGCAAGCTGTGCAAGGCAAGGTCCAGGCCAAGGTAGCTCAAACCTGCCAACAGGCGCTGAACATTAGTAAGTATTGAATGCATGTGTAAATCTGTATGACTGAATGAAAATGCATGTGATTAAAATCAGTGTAGGATTCAGTAAAAAGGGAAAACAATGAATTGTTTGAAGCGAGTCACCACAACGGTGACCTCTAGTGCAGAAATAGTGTCATGCATGAGATAGCAAGGAAATGCAATGCAAAACTTGAAACAATGCTTCTACAAGCTAATATGCATTGAAAGGATAACAATAATTAAATAAAACAAAGAAAATAGCATTCACAGAAAACAAAATGTAAAAAGCAACAAAAGACATGAAAAGTGGACTTACCCAAAAAAAAGTTGTGATGAGTGTGCCAAAAGTTCCTAGATGTGTTGGGAATGCTAGAGCTCCAAGATCAAAAGTGAAGAATGAGACCTGAGGCGTTGACTAAAGAGTTTTGACAAGATTGAGTTTTATGACACGCATGCCACAATTCTAGGCAAAAGTGACACTTGGCAGGAGGTTTCTAAAACATTTTTTGCATGTAACCCCCAACTGCTAAAAATAGATCCCTAAAATCTAGGGATGTTTTTTTTCTTTTTTGCTTTTTTGGGAAAAATTTCCCATGTATGCAAGGCAATATTGCAAATTCATAGAGGGAACCGGTCAACCTATGAGCACATGTAATGGTCAGCAAGCCTTGGGATGACTTCTGTGTAGTTTCTAGGTTGAGTGGCCCCTGCTGCCCCTCAAGCTCCACGCAATTTCTTGATTGAAGTCAAGACTTGCATTCAGAACTATGCAAATTCTAAGAGCAAGCTGGATGATGGGTTTCTCTACACAATTATGGAGAGTATTGTTGGATGCTAGGATACACTATGCAATTCCAAAATGAAAGGTTGGTTTCCATCTAGTGTTGTGTGGTTTTCCAAGTCAGCACAAGAACCAGTTTGAGACAAAGTCATGGGAGGTCAGCTTGTAGGTGAAAGACAAAAAATTTAGCGAACACAATTTGTTAAGCCAAAGAAACTTAACTGAAAGCATAAGTACCTGGGCAATGCAAGACATGCTTCTAAGGATGGTTGGTAAGGAGGCTCAAAAACGAATCTAAGGCAAAATTTTGGAGGATGGTTGTAGCCGCTACAACATTGGCGACACACTGGTATAACTCTAGCGCTCTGAATGGACCTTGTTTCATGACAAGCAATTCTAACTAGTCTGGAAGTATTGCTTGATTATTCGATCATCATGGTTTCCACACTATCTTGAGTGAAAGATGTAGCACTTGCCATTCTCTTGGTTGGTCAACACACATTCCAAGCCAAGTCAACTTAGTTTTTTCGATTGGTAATGAGGGGTATATTGATGCACAAGTAATATAGCTATCAGAGTTTAAGTTTCATCTCTGGTGTTGCTTCGCTTCTAGCAGGCCTGGACAGTACCCCAACGGAGTCACACAGGAACACAAGCATTGCTCTACTGCCAATGAGCCTGGTGAGTACGCCGACAGAATTACTTGCATCACCTCTCTATGCAAGAAGAATTTCTATTCTTTCACCTTATTCATCATCATTTTTTTTTTTTCATTTTCAAAGAATTGTGCATAGGCACTTATTTATTTCAGAGGCAAAAGAGGGATCCTGACTTATTGAGAACAAAAGAGGTTTTTCCTTTAGAGAAGTATGTTATATATACCTTTGACATACTTGTTAATTTTTCCCCCTCACCTAACTCTACTTGACTGAGCTGAAAAGGGTTAACCCAAAAACAATCGACTAGTGTTGGTGGTATTAGTTAGAGTGCAAGTGTTGTGTTTTCACCAAGATTCATTTTGAATAGAACTTATTTTCCATTGGTGTATCATTGACTGAATACAAAAAGTTTTGCATAAAGAGAGAAGACAATAGATAACCAATTATTGATAGCTATACAAATCCTCTTGTACTTTACCCTGCTTGTCTTAAGAGTGGTACACAGTTTCATGTGAAACTAAAGCAAACAAAACAATAAAGCAAAGAGCATAATCAAATGTGAAAGAAAATCAAATAAGAAAAGAAATCAAGTAAGAAAACAAACAAACAAAGTAAAAAAGAAAACGTGCATGCAAGAAAATACTACTCCTACTCCTAAGCTAATGGTGCATGGGCTTGATGACATGAAGTGATATTTCCAATGCATCCACCTATGCATGGGTTGACCCATGTTGGTGAAAGCATGGTTCATGAAAAGGATAGTCATGTGAACCATAAAACATGAAATATCTAACAATGAAGACCAACACACTCTGAGTTTGAATGTGTCCATAGAAAAGAAAAGAGTGAAAGCACAAGACAAGCATTCTGCGGACTTAACATGGTGTTGTGAAACACTGCGTGCAGATGATAAGCATGCACACTCTTTTGACTGTGACAGACAAGCAAACATTAGAAAGAGAGATAACTTATTCCTTGCAAGTGTGCTTGTTGTGTATGACTCCAATGTATGAGCGATGAGATCATATGATTTGAGTGGAGGAAGCGAAATCTATGTATTGGATTGATCTTCAATGCATACATATGAGTGATGAGGAGCATTATGTGTTTCAACATTTTCCTGATTAGAAGTGATACTAACCTTAGGATAGAAAGGGCTTGACATAACCATTAGCTTGGGCTGAAGTTCCTCAACAGCTTGTGAGGTTTCAACTTCATCAACAGATAGATTATCGTAAACGGGTGGCTTTGAAAGATCAACAACGATTGAATCAACATTGTGATCAGATATAGGAGTAAAGAGATCATGATAGCTACGATCATAAAAATCAATGAGTTCATCGACATCCTCACGACCTGATGAATCATACAAAGGGGTAGATGAGAAGCAAGAATGTTCAACCTCTGTTTTTCTGAAAACAGTAGATGGAATGTTGAGTGGATTTTCGATAAAAGATTTGTCCTCTTCGTTGTTAAATGATGGACTGACATCAGGTGTGTTCTGCGAATGATCGGAAGTAGATGCATCCGGGGATGAATTTTCGCAAGGAAAAACATAAATAAAAAAATCTCCAAAGATGTCAGGAAAAAACAGAGGAGGCGCTGACAGAAAGAGGTCATCCTTCACAGTGGCTTCATGTTCATATTCCCATTTATACTCATCGTAAATGACAGAGCAGGTTGGTTGTGCAACATCAACTCCATCGATGGCTTGATGGGATGGTGGTTGGGGAAACAAGTTCATATGACAACCCATGGGCTTCCCAACTAAATCTGTGCAGAAATTAAGAGTAGTGAGGGTGGGAGGATGTGATAGTTGAACAAACTTATGTGCATGCTCTCCCACATCACTCTACAGGGGTGGAGTTGTTTGATGAGAGGAACGCGGACAATCACTTATGAAAAAGACTGTGTCCACTTGAGATTGGACATATCCATCATTGAAGTATGCTTACCAGAGTTTGAGTTTTTTGTTTTTCACTTTTGGATAGATCGATTTGGTATAGACATACTCATATCTTTCAAAAATATATTGGAACTTCATCTTACTTTTCAGAGCTTCAAAAGAGAGAAGATGGAAGCGCTCCCAAAATTCCATTAGAGATTCATGTAAGGCCTTTCGTTGTTGTAACATTTTCTTATCAAGTGCTTCAGGATCGAAATGGTGAAAAACGTATTCTACTTGATCACTAAAGTGTTTGAATGACTGCACAAAGTTATGAGGTAGTATGCTACACCATAGCAATGGGTAGTTGCAAAGTGTGTGTGCGAGCAGTATATAGGCCTGTGTTTCAGTGGGACCTTCCATGCTCTCCATGAGTGCATGGAAGTCATCTAAGTGCTCAGGCTAGGCTACTTCACCTTCACCATCATACATGATTTCTAACAAGTTATTCTAGAACTCCCTCTCGACTTCAAAGATACGTCTTTTGGACAAACATTTCAGAGGGTGAACTGTAACAAACTCCAGGAAAGATGTGAAAAGATTCAAAACAGATTGTGAGAACTCAACTTGTCATCTAGCCTTCCTTCTAGCACTAGAAGTGTTGATAGTGATGGACCCGCCAACATGTCAGGTGATCTCCCTAGTAAGAAGTCCCAACTAGACCTCAGACTATTTGGAGTAGGAGTCCCAACAGTGGGTAGTACAATATCGCCTTAATTGCGATTGTGCACAGAGGTAAGCAAGATGTCCTTGTTGGAAGCAAGGGTGTGACCTTGCAGCAAGTAATGGAAGATGCATGGAAAGGATCTAACACATGAAAAGGGAGAAGCCTATAAGAGTATGTAACTTGAAAGGGAACAAACGAGCTGAAAGGAATCACAAGATGGAAAGCAGAATAGTCGATAATCCAAAGTGATGAGCTAAAACAACACACTTCGATAATATTCATACAAACATATACAGAATATTCCATACATACATGTGTAAGTTAGGTTGCATACACTGTTAGAGTAACCAGAATAGTCGAACTACAATAACAATACATGCATGAAACGTGTTGGCTCTGTTGTATTAAAGAGTGAAAGATCCACTCATACATACAACCATGACATCCACTAGCCCCAATAGTGGAACGTTACAGTCACTGCCGCCTGCTCCTCCAAAGAGATGTACTCACTCTACACTGTGCAGAATCCAAGGCTTGTTACAATACACTCCAAGCTTTCTCTAAGTTATACCTATCAGAAGCTTAGCTCCCAAAAGCTTGTACAATGATTTATTAGGTTATATATATAGCAAAGGGTGGTGACCCTTGACATTCCCTTTTGTGACTCTTAGCCTACCCTCATGACTCTTCAACTTACACATGACTGCTTACATTCTACTATTGACACTTGGTCTTTCACTTTACAACATGTTTACAATATAATTTGCACATGTACCCATGTGAGACAAAAATGGGCTTGAGTAAGCCATAAAAGACATCACAGAGACTCAAATAGTTATGGGAAGACTAACTCATTGACATCCTCTTAGTGATTGTTGGTGGCGAACTGATGCCAAGCTTGGTAGTCTACTATGGTGTCCGCATACTTCATGGTGACATCCTTCTGAAAGTGAACTATTGCCTCTGTTGCATCTGGGTACACTAGTCTAGCACCTCTTTCCAACTCGTTATGTAGCATGTGCATCATGGTCTTGAGTGCAGTCGAACCAGCAACATATTTGAGCATACTGTCTGTGCTCATATGCAAATCTATGCTAGTGGCTATGTGCATCAACTGCTTGAAGTACATGTCCAGCTCCAACTGGACTTGGTTCTTTTCTTTTTCCTCGGTGAGTGTGCCAATGGATGCGATCATATGCATGCATGCAATGACATCACTGCTCCTGAACACTCGTGCGTGTGAAGCATGTAAGCTAGTGATGAGTTGCGGGAGTTCCTCATAGTTTCAGACTTGAATCTAAATGTGTGCCTTAAACTCCACGTCCTTTGGCTTCATCATCTTTAGAAAGTACAATGGGGCTCCCTTGTACCTCATTGTCCATATCTGCATGTGATCGACAACAGTGTGTATGTCTATCAAGATACATGCTCTCCTAGCACAGTGCTGCTGCCAACCATTAAGATGGAAAACTGACTTATGCACGGTGATGCACGTAAAGTATAACTTTTGCATGAATGTCTCGAGAGACAATACTTCATCAAGTATCGCTTTCTTCAACTCTGCTTTGGTAGATGTTGTAGCTTTCTCTTCTCTCTGCTTGGCCACTTGCAATTCCTTAGCCATTCGCTTGTTCTCAGCTATGAAGAATCTCACACTTGAGATGGTGGCTTCAAAATATGCCTTTGTAGCATTAGCCAATGCAGCTATATGTCTACAGACATCGGACATGATCACTCATTCTTGAAAATTCACGAGAGATGCATAGACATATGAAATGTGAACTCTACACAACTGCACAACTTTGTGTTGTGACTTCTCAAAGGATATGTTGTGCACATCTACTTCTGGATTGTCCTAAAGTATTTCAGTGTCTTCTTGATCACTTGGGACTTGCTTTGCTCTTGGACCTGGTGAAGTCTGTGGAGTGACCTCTTGGCCCTTGGGCATGAGGTCTGTATCTTGATCCAGCTCTAGCTGAACCACATCTGTGTCCATTTGTTCCAAAATCTATTCAATCTCCTGAGCGAATTCCTGCTCCTATGACTACCCACCCTATTTGCTATTTGCTAGCTCTTCTGATTCAATTATCTATATTTGCGCAGTTTCATCAATGTGTGCACACTTCTCTTCTTGTTGTTCCTATTTCTTCTACACTTCCTTCTCCCTTTTGCATAGCTCTTGTTCTTGCCTTAGTTTTTGCTTCACCTCCTGCAACTTCTTCTCTTCCTCCTCTAGTTTTTGCTTCTCCCCCTGTCTTTGCGCAATACTTCTGTTGCAATTTTTCTTCTTTGCCTATATCTCCAAAGCTGCTCTTACTACAAGTGGATCTTCCTTGAACTTGTAGCTTTGCTCCACCTCTACGTTGTTGGCAATCTTCCTCTTTCCTTTGTCTTGTGCAGGTCTGCCGCCCTATACTGTTGTTGATGTTGTTGCTCTATCAAGTGTTGCTTCCTTGTGCACTCCTAACCATTCTACCAACACTCTAGCTATTTCATTGAGCCTTTAGGAGTTGTAGCAATATATCCATGGGTCTTCCTTAAGCCAATGACATGCACCGTGGATCCAAGGATTATAAAATCTCACACAGTGGTCCTTCACTAAGCAATGCAGGTCATATGGATTAAAAATTTTGGTGCCTAAGATGAATCTCTTGAATTCCTCTGTCTCGGCCTCAGCATGCTTGAGACTTTGGATCTCATACAACCCAATCTGCAAAGGAAGAGCAGGCCAAGGTGCCTTCTTCTTCCTGTGCAGCCTCACTAACAACCCTGTCAAGATGTGGTATGCAACCTTTTGCATGACCATCTTGTCCATGGCAAACTTTAGTGACACATGCAGAGCCTTCTTCGCATTGTGCATCCAGATGAAGGTGCCAAGGGGTGAGGCATACAAATTTGCTATGTTAACCAATGCCTCCATTGTTTCCTGTGACATGCAATGCAGATCCTGCTCAAAGATCATCCTGTACACCGAGGTGACGAAGTGGTCTAATAGTTGTAGTATAAATCCACAAAAGCTGCACCCTGAGAACAACCTACAATGGATGTGCACAAAGGTTTCTGAAGGTTTCCATGTCCAACCCAAGTTGGGGAATTGTTGGCTAGCACAGATTGCATCAAGCATGTAGGTAGACATGAATACCTTTGCTTGCTGACCCTTGGGCAGAAGTTAGGAATTTGTTACTTGCCCCTTTAGCTAGAGAGCCAACATGTTGGACCAGTTGAAAGGTCTTCCTTCCTTTGCCAGTTGATCCAACATAATCACCTAACTATGTAGGAAGGTTTATGTATTTTCTTGGCCATAGAGGAGACATGCGAAGATGACCAAGAATTGATAAGCCTTCCACAATGTCTTTGTCTTATATACCTGGTTGGGTTTCATCCTGAACTTAGAAATCTCTCTCACCCAACTCTTCAAGATGTATCTTGAGTTCACATTGTCGTTGGGATTGGTGAAGAGTGCATCCATTTTGTTCATTGGTTGCAACAAGTGATACATCTACTGAAAGTTCTCTACCTTGAAGGTAGCAAGTTCTGTTCCACTAACACTACTCAGTACCATTGTCCATGGATCAATATGCGAGATGATCCAATGGATCATGTTTGCACATGGAAATGCGGGATACCTGCATGAAACCTAGCACAAGCTAGAATTGTGTATGTTGACATACACTTTGCAGTCCTCCAGATTCTCCTCAAAGGTGCTTGGAAAGATGTCATTGAGGTCCTTCCATGTGATATTGATCTACTTGTCTATAAATAGATTAGTATCTTCATAGATGGGCAATCTCATAGACACTTGCTTGACCACATCTCCAGTTGTTGTCTCAATTGTGTCCTTTGACCCTACTCTCTTGGAAGCCATTGTACCTGTACTACTAAGGGAATGATGAACACCTGTGATCCCTGGAGACAGAGAAAAACTCATGGCAAGAAAATTGTCAGTTGAAAACCAAAAGTAACTTTAGGATTGACATACAACACACTTGATTGATTGTATGGGAAAATTGTGCAGTTTTCTCTAGGAGAGGCTGGGAGACTAACTACTAAAATTGTGAAGAGCATAGTCCAGGCTACCAGTGAGCTGAATGACTGCTGAAAATGCACATAGTACTGTCCAATTTGGCCTGCTGAGTACTGGATCTACACAATGCGTAGTTTCAGTCAGCATGACTGCTACCCTGGAAATTGCATTGCGCAATCCCGCGGGCTAACTGAGGCACTGCCTCTCAAAATTGCACAGAGCATGGCATGAAAGGCTAGTGTGAGGTAGGATCTATGCAATTCCTAGGAGCAAGGAAAGGTCTTCCATCCCAAAAATGTGCAGTGCAAGCCGGCCAAGGCAAGGTCTGGGCTAAGGTAGCTCAAACCCGCTGACGGGAAATTGTAAATTAGTAAGGCCTAATTGCATGTGAAAAGCTAGCACAGACATGAGTGAATGAACATGCATACGATTATAGTTAGTGTAGGATTCAGTAAAAAGGGAAAATAATGAAGTTTGTGAAGTGATTCACTGCAACGATGACCGTTAGTGCAGAAATAATGTCATGCATGCGACATCAAGGAAATGCAATGCAAAACTTGAAACGATGCTTCTACAAGCTAACATGCATTGAAACAACAACAAGAATCCAATAAAACAAAGAAAATAGAAATACACAAACCGAAATGTAAAAAGTGATAGAAAATTGACAAAAGACATGAAAAGCGGACTTATCCTGAGAAAGTTGTGATGAGTGTGCTGAAAGTTCCTAGATGTGTTGGGAATGCCAGAGCTCCAAGATCAAAAGTGAAGAATGATCTCTAAGGCATCGAATAAATAGTTTTGACAAGATCAAGGCTTATGATGTGCATGCCATAATTCTAGGAAAAAGAGACACTTGGCAGGAGGTTTCTAAAATGGCTTTTGCATATAACCCGCAGCTTCTAAAAATAAATCCCTAAAATCTAGGGATGTTTTTTGATTTTTTGCTTTTTTCTTTTTCAGGAAAAAATGCCCATGCATGCAAGGCATGATTGCAGAGTCCTAAAGGGAACCAGTCAACCTGTGAGCACATGCAATGGTCAACAAGCCTTAGGATGACTTCTGCACATTTTCTAGGTTGAGTGGCTCTGGCTGCCCCTCAAGCTCTGTGCAATTTCTTGACTGAAGTCAAAACTACCAGTTAGAAATGCGCAAATTCTGAGAGAAATCCCGGTGATGGGATGCTCTACATAATTCTGGAGAGCAGTGTTGGCTATTAGGATACACTACACAATTCTGGAGAGCAAGGTTGGTTTCCCTCTAGTGCTGCATAGTTTTCCAAGTCAGCACAAGAACCGGTTTGAGACCAAGTCACGGGAGGTTAGCTTGCGGGTGAAAGACAAACAAGTTAGTGAACACAAGTTGTTAAGCCAAAGAAACTCATCTGAAAGCATAAGTACTTGGGTAGTGCAAGACATGCTACTAAGGATGGTTGGTTGGGAGGCTCCAAAATGAAGCTAAGGCAAAATTTTGGAGGATGGTTGTAGATGCTACAACAGAGCCCTAGAAAAAATTGTTGTACAAGTTGGAGCTTGTGATTCATTGTAAAGAGGATTGGACTCCTCGCCAATTTCTTATTAATAAAATTATTTATCTTATTATTGTTCATTTTTTGTTTTATCTAAGTGGTCCAAACTAGTAAAGTAACAATTGTAAAATAAATATTGATTCACCCCCCGTTTTAGTATTTCCAACAATTGGAATTAGAGCTAGTACCTTCACTCACAACCTAACAACTTGAAGGTAGATCCTTAGAACACAAATTGAAAAGTCAAGGAAGAAGGCTTGCAAATCCTTTGAAAGTGTAACCTCCTCAACAAATAATCTATTGTTCAATGGAAACTCTGAAATATGGAAGGTAAGAATGAAGAATTCCTTAATGGCTCAAGGTTTTGAAATCTAGGAATTAGTGGTTACTGGAAGCACAATGGAAGAATAAGACTCCAAGAAACATAATGAAATAGCTATTAAAGCGATCTTGAGTGGCCAAATCCTATAAAGGTCAAAGTGGAGAAATGTTCATTAGCGAAAGAGATTTGGGAAAATCTTTAAAATATTCACTCAAAAGGATTGTTGGTCATAACCTTTAATCCAAACAATGATGAAAAAGAGCATCAATATGAACCAAAGAAGACAAATGAAAGCAAAAGTGAAGGAACCAATTGTATAAAAGAAGATGATGATGAATAAATTTTTGAAGTAGAAGTTGAAATAGATCTTAAGACAAAACTTGTAGTTGCCCTAGAAGAAATAGGCAACTTGAAAAAAGAAAATGAAGAACTAAAAAGGCAAGCACAAGATGTTGACCATGAACTTGGAAGACAAGGAAGGAAGTTGACCTCTTCAAGCATCAAGTACAAGAAACAGATAAGGAGCTTATTAAATTCTCTGATTGATCTATGCTGTATCAGTTACTTTAGCCCAATTTACTTCTTCATTAGCAATGCATCTAATTATTAGCAGTATAATCAATCTTAAATGTAACTGAAGAAAGAACAATATACGCAGTGACAAAGAATACATTAGCATGAATATAAGATACAGAAAATTGGTCCAAGACTAGGGAAAAACCCCACAAGGGGGAAACCTTTTCAAATCTTCATCTTTAATATATCTTCATAAAAAGTTTTCAATAGAGATTAAAATAAGTCGATTACATATGATTGTAGTGGATACTAATAAATCAGATCTACATATCTAAATATATATATATAACAATAGAGATAAACCCAGATCTACCAGATCACTGAAGCCAACTTATAAAAAAAATATCAAAACCCTGAATGCTCTCAGCAAAATTGTCTATGTACATCTGAAACTCTCTGGACACTCTCTCTACCACTATGTGAGGACATCTGTAGTTTCTTGGATGCTATCAAGAAGACCCTATGCATGCGTCCTAGATGGCCTAGAAACTCTCAGGACTACTCTTTGCGAGTGTTCAGGGATCGACACCTTCAGATCTATCTCTGAACCCTTAGACGCTCCCTTAAGCCTCTCTTCCGACATCTAGGGCTCTCTGAACACTCCCATAAGCTTGTGTTCCAGCATCTGGGGACTAAAGTGCCTAGTTCTATGCCAGTGTTTGGGGATCAGAAAACCCTAAGTTAGAGGAACCTTACACCTGTGATATCAGACCCTTGCACGAACTCTTTCTGTTGAACCTATGTGACCCAAGACAAAAGAGAAGAATATAAGATGGCTTGATCAATGTGTTGAAATGAGCTTGAGGTCACTTCTATTTATAGGCTTTTATGAGGGTTTACTTGGGGTCAAGTATGACCTAAGTAGTTACCCATGTGGTTAGGGTTGACCCATTCCATAATGCATGTATGAATAAAATAATTCAAAACTTAACTCCCGCTTGACAAAATTGGGTGATCTTTAGGTCGATTTTGGTCCTCTCAAAAAGATGAATTTAATGAAAGAATCATCTCGGTCATTTAAGCTAACTATTGTGGAGTTTTACCCTAGTTGAAAAAATTAACACTCGCTCTCAACTAGGAAGAATTCCCATTGACAATATATGTCAGTTGATCTTCACATCATCCTGTAATGCTTTGACTATCTCTGCTCAACTCTATCTATTGAAACTTTCTCGGATCTAAGAGAAGAATAATTTGGGAGAAATAACTTCCACCCATACCAAGCAATAGGATAACTCATCATATAGGGGAGCACATCTTTGACCCTGGAATCTCATCGGGGGGTTCATCCTCAACTCGAAATCGCAAAAGGGGAGTAACTCTCAATCCAATCATATTGCCTACCTATCTTCCCATAAATGACTCTTAGTAGTCATGTGGTATAACACCTACATCATAATCGCCTTAGGTTGTACACTCAACTCATTGGCCAAACAAGGAGCAATATTCCCAACAAGCCTTGCTTGTGGGTATGATGCCAACTGGGGTATACTCTGCAAAGACTAGACATGGGAGAATCATTCTCTGACCCTATAAAGATAGGGCAGAAACATTCTTCAACCCTATGGATAATAGATAGGGGAGCACCCTATTGTGCAGAGATACCTCAACCTTAGGAGCCCTCTATCTCAATTCCTCACCCTAGGAGATCAAACACGGTAGGAAGAGTTGGCTCAGTTTCCTCAATCAACACTTGCCCTTATCCAGAAGGGCCACATCCATCAGTCCAAGCTTCTCTCAGAAGACCAAGAACTTTCCCTTTGGTAATGCCTTACTGAGAATATATGCAATCTATTCATCTGTTGATATGTGACGGAGCCTGATAACACCTTTTTGCATGATGTCTCGAATAAAGTGATATCAAATCTCAATATGCTTGGACTTGTCATTGAACATGGGATTTTCTGCCAAATGGATCCCACTCTTGTTGTCATAATATATCACTGTAGTGTCTAGGACCTACTCAAATATTTCTCTAGAGATCTTTCTCAACCAAACTTTTTCGCAGCTAGCCATGTTAGCAGCAATGTATTTTTGTTCCGCAGTGCTCAATGCTACATAATTTTGTTTCCTTCTCATCTTGGATATCATGGCAGATCCAAGGCTAAAACAACATCCATATGAATTCTTTCTGTCAATAACATTGCTGGCCTAGTCAACATCAATGTATCCATGAAGTTGAATATCTCTGGCATAATATCTCAGGCCAAGTGTGATTGACCCATGCAAATATCTCAATATGTGTTTGGTAGCTATTTAATGTGCATGGAGGGGCTCAATCATGAATTAACTCAATGTGTTTACTGCATAGCATATGCCTAGATGGTGTTCATAAGGAACATCACAACCCCAATTAGTTTTCTATATTTGGATGGATTTTCCAAGTCTGGACCCACAGCTTCTCCACATAACTTCTTGAAGTTCATTTCCATTGGTGTAACCATGGATTTGCATTCAGTAATTCCAGATCTTTCCAGTAGCTTCACAATGTATTTTCCTTGTGAAAGGGAAATCTCACTAGGCCTTTGGCACACCTCAAGGTCTAAAAAGTAGTGCATAAGACCAAGGTCTTTCATCTCAAATTCAGAGGCTAGCTTCCTCTCATACTCGATCATCAAAGGCTCACTACCTGTCAAGAATAGATCATAAACATAGAAAACCAAAATCAATGGCATACCTTGGACTACCTTGAAGTAGAGGTTGGGATCGGCATTGCTTCTTGTGAATCCCAACTTCACTAAGTAACTATCAATCTGTGCATACCAAGCTTAGGGAGATTGCTTCAACCCATACAATGCCTTCTTTAGCCTAAAACATGTGTTCTTTTACCTTCCACTTCAAATCCCTATGGTTGTTCAACATATACGTCTTCCTATAACATGCCATAAAGGCATGTGGTCTTTACATCCACTTGATGAAGAGTCCATCCCTGACTCATAGCAATGGAAACTATAGAATGGATGGTTGTATATCGATCCATGAGAAAAAATATGTCATCATAATCTTCTCCCTCTTTTTTGAGAGAATCATCAAGCTATGAAACTTGCTTTGTATTTTTCAATGCTGCCATCAATTCCATGTTTGATCTTCAATAGCCACTTTGAAGTCACAACAGACTTCCCATCCGGTCTAGGTACAATATCCCATACATCGTTTTTCACAATTGATTCATATTCCTGAGCCATAAAATCCTTCCAAACTTGTTCTTTTATAGCTTCTTCGAATGAGGATGGTTTGACTTAAATCATAGTGCTCATGGATGCAACATATCCTTGATACCTTAATGGTTTCTTTCTTTATCTGAATGATCTATGAACAAGAACATTTATTTCAACATTCTGTAAAGTATTGCAGAGCCAAAGTGGTCTCTTCATAGTAGGAGGATCACTTGGAGGAGGAACTAACGGATCCATAAGCTTCGTGGGATCATCATCAATATCAGACTCGGGTACAGAAGGACCATCTATAATATCCCAGTCATCATTCTCTTCCTTCATAGGAGGAGGAGGAGGAATTTCTCTTGCTTTTCCAAGAGTTTCATCTTCATCAAATTTTACGTCTCTGCTAATTTCGACCTTCCTCTGACTAGGAATATATATTCTATATGCTTTATAATTTTCACAATAACCCACAAACATACCTTTTCTTCTCATAGCTTCCAATTTGTTCCTTTTGTCCTTTGGCACATGAAAATACATAGGGCATCGAAATACACGAAGATGTTGAAAAGTGTGCAACAAGAAATGCTTGTTGAGATTGCAACAAGATGATGGAGCTTAGTGGAAAGGAGTCGCCTTCACTAAGTGGGCCTGCAAGCTATTTTTGGCGCAAGTCTATTTTTAGACATATGGATC